>JAULCD010127631.1:0-17291 GCA_032361085.1 Calliostoma canaliculatum
GTTTATTTGAAGTCCTACAAGATAGGTGAGTTTCAAATTTATATCACTTGAAAGTAAATACAAGTGATTTTCTATTAATCTTCTAATAGCCGTCTAAAGCCTGATAGCTATAGATTAATGTTTATTGTTACATACTCTTAAAGAGGGTTTGATAGCTTCTATTACCAAATTAAAGGCCACTGGTCGCTTATTAATTACGCTGTCTGATTAGCGTTTTAATCAGTGTGTATTTGAAATCCTCATATCCCCCTTTTTAATTGGTACGGGAGTGATTGCCTTACCTTGTGTTTTTATGGATAGTTGCCGCTCAAGGCGTTAACGAGCACAGCTCATTATAATAGATAACTTTTGTTCAGCCAAGCCGTTGCCAAAGCCTCTCTTATCCCATGTCGTAGCGACTTAGTAAGATTTTGATGGAGTTTTAGAAGGTTATCTTCGTATCTGAGTGTGTATCATTATTTGTTGTTATAGCTAACCAAAACAAAACTGTGATATTACTTGATATTCTTGTATATTCATTTATCTTGTTTATGGAGGTATATTTGAGCCATATTACACCCTGTAACAAGAAGAAAAAACACTAGACTTAGTAACACAAACTTAACATTCAAACCCAAAACGAAAACAACCCCCCAAAAATAAACGAGACAAATAAAAATCTGCCTTTAAAACTACTTTGAAAACTTGATAGCTTTATCATTAAACATTTGAAATAAATTTGAATTCTGTTTGTTAAATATAAAAAAATATTAACAGTTATCGATCTATAACTATTTATAGAAATAGTGTGACTGCTAAATATTAAATTCAATAACTGCCACTCTTTTATCAAATGCTTGCTTTGATACTCTGACGCTGGCAAGTATATCAGCTGTAATTAAGTGTGTGAGTTAAAAACATATTCCTGGGTAAACAAGTTTAGCGGAAAACAACTGAGAAATACTGTTGATTCAATCGGTGATGTTTTATAGCTATCATTCAACATGTCATTGACTTAACGGGTGTATCCTTTTTATGGCAGCTGAAAGGGGTCATAAAATATCCAATTTCACTTCCTTCGTAGTAAAGTATTGTGAACATAATGACATGGCGATAGCAGCACACAGCATAGCAATCATGGTCATGGCGTGTCCTGCTATCACCATGTTGTGTCCTGCTGTCATAATATTGTGTCATGGCATCATGGCCATGTCGTGTCCTGCTATCATCATGTTTTGTCATGCTATCACCATGTCGTGTCCTGCTATCATCATGTTTTGTCATGCTATCACCATGTGGTGTCCTGCTATCATCATGTCGTGTACTGCTTTCATTATGTCATGTCCTGCTACCATCAGGTTGTGTCGTGCTATGGCGATATCTTCACGTCGCTCATGTCGAATTGTGCTATCACAATATCGCTTTTTCGCATGAGTTGTAGAGTATTGTGATATCCCCACTCAGTCACCATATATTTAGTATTTAATAAAGCGATCAAACGTTTTCGTCACACTTCAGATCAAGTGTGCTTGTCAGTTGTGTTGGTAAAGTTTTTGAAAAAAAACCAGTATTGCACTTGAATAATGTAAAAATACATTTTGTATAAATGTCTGTTGGAATTTCAAAGAGGGTAATCAACTATTAATCAATAATAGAAATTTATTACTAGATATATAATCCTTAGATAAAAAAATCTACTTTACAGCTTTTATCCTGAATTATTTAAAGCCTTAGAGTTTAGAAAAAAATGGTTGAAATATGAGACAAATGACATGTTTGTCAAGTGGCATTATTGATCCCAGGGTAAAGGTATTTTGTCAACTTGACGATGAACTGTATTAACAAAGAGTTTAAAAATGCTGGAGTACCCCAAGGACCCAGTCCTTAGACCAGTTCCATTTCTTATTTTATAAATTAACGAGAAATTAACAGTTAGGTTGCATATTAAACAATTTCTTTGTTGATAATTCTTTACTTGGCATCGAAGCCAACACTAAATTGCTAATAGAAAATTAAGTGTATGGTAATTTAAGCATACGAAATGTGTTGACTGAGCATTGACTCATAAAAACTTAATCACGATGAAATAGAAGCAATGTTGTGTTATATATTGTCGTCAGTATTTTTGTTATGTTGGAAATAGTCAAGGTGTTGAAAACATCAACCTTTTTCATCTGCAATTCATGTTACGTCTGAAGACATCATATGATAAATAGTAATTTCTAGTGGTTCTAAAAACACACACGAAAAGTTGTTTTAAAATGGAATTTGACTTTGAAAAGCATATTGCCATATCACAAGATACATTTGGGACATTTGTAAGTAGTGCCCGTATGAGGTTTCATAATATATAAATAAAAATGGGTAGATTTAAAATATGGCTAAATGTGGGTGATTATTTTGTACCTTAGGCTAAATGGAGGATCATTATCGTGCCTTAGTTGTATGGATATTATACTGATATCTAAATATAAATCCAGTGAATGATCTAAATTTTATATCTGTCAGGACAGCTTACAATAGACATTGTAGCAAAATAAATATACAAACAGAAAAGCTGCATGTGTGAATTACTGAAATGCAGTTGTGAGATCTGCTGTTCACAAAGAGCGAGCGTGTCTCACCCTACATGTAGCACTCGTCCTATACATAGCTTTCATAAAAGGTTCATCATTAGTAAGGCAAGATCTTTATATACTCAGCAATCAGCACCATTATTAAGTGTCAGGTAATATTTTTAATATTGTTCAGGCCTTTACAAATATTGACTAAACAAATATATGTTTTCTTAATCTTTATACTGTAAAGAATCACAGAATCATTTCATTCAAGAGAGTTGTATCACATAGCGAGTGAAATTACAGGTCCAAATACGGAATCCTACAAAACGAAGTTCACACCATAAGTGTCAATAAATGTCAGTACCTAGTGCAACCCCCTCTCGAGTCTAAAACACTGTTACATCTTGATCGCATGCTGCGGAGTAAGTTCATAAAGAATGCCTGTGGAATTGCCTGCCATTCCATTACAGAGGCTTGTCTAAGACCCTGAAAATGCAAAGGTGCTGGGTGATGTCTGTAAAGTCACCTACCCAACTCATCCCAAGCTTGCTCAATGGGGTTGAGATCTGGATAGCATGGTGGCCAGTCCATCCTCTCAACACCTTGTTGCTGAAAGTAGGCAGCCACAATCTTTGCTCTGTGGGGTCTTGCGTTGTCATCATGTATGATAGTGGGTCGTCTGTAAAACCACGGATGGCTTACAAGAAAGGTACAACTATTGGCTCCAGGACCTCATCACGGTATCTCTGTCCAGTAATGTTGCCGTCGATAACATGAAGCTGTGTATGTTCAATAGCCGTAATGCCAGCCCACACCACCACAGATCCCCCACCAAACCTGTTGTGAGTAGCCACAGTAGCATACCTGATCCTCTCTCCTCTACGTCGGTTGTCATGGAACGAGCGATTGAAACAACTTTTATCTGTAAAAAGCACAGAGGACCACAAACGTTGATTTTAGCGCCCAAGGCGCCTGGCCCATCTTAAACGTAGCCGTCGGTGACGTAGGGTCAGTGGTGGTCAGGCAGGTCGTCTTGAATTCAACCCAGCACTCTTTAAGCGACGACGAACAGTGTTCCTGCTTATCATTACATGGTTGAATGGTAATGTTCTGTTTGCAAATCTGCTGACGTAAAAAAATATGTCACGTAAAACAACGTTAACCAAATGCCTATCTTGCATTACTGTATTTACTCGAGGGCGGCCGGGACGACGAGCATATTCCACTGATCCAGTGGCTTGAAAACGTTGCCATAGCCTCTCTATGACACTCTGGCTCACATTGAAGTGGTTAGCGGTCTGTCGTTGACTTTGTCCAGCTTGTCCGATTGCTTGACAGTTTACACCAATAGTAAAAAAAACCGTTGTAATTGAAAGTGCTCCTACATGTAGCTTCTACGACTTTTAATTTATAACAGTAAGGACAAGCGTAACACACCTATCATGTCTTGTGCGTGTCACATGCAGAAAGGTTTGCACGTGCTGGAATCTCAATTAAAGATACACAACAAAACCCAATCATTACCCAATTTTGAAAGAACCATATTGTTATCATTCTACCAATATTCACAAGTGTTTTCAGCCTTTACGATGGCACTCTTTGTTATTTTTGCAAATGTTTCATGTTTAATTCAATATTATGTTCCTATGAAAGATATTTTGACAAATATATAAATTGAGTATATAAATTTTTGAAAGTGCACAGAGGAATAATAACCTCTACAAAGTGTCACGACAACATCATCAAGTAAGTTTTATATATACTGAGGGAAGATATAAGGGAACACATGAAAGCACAGTGTTAGTTTAACTTTTTCCGGATTTTATGCAAGTTTGTTGCACTGTTAGTTAATATTTTTAAAAGACATAAAGGAACAACATTGAATTGGCTTTTCTGTATTAGTTTATCTCAGATTATAAATGACATGTAAGTATTAACATACTGTCTCTTAACCCGTAAAGTGCTAAGCACATTCATAATAATGTTTCAAAAATCCCACTAAAATTGGCTGTTAAAAACCTATCCTGTGGCAATTGGTTTAATAGAGCTCCTATAAGAGCTCTTTAAACCAATTACCACCGGATAGGTTTGCAAGAACACAAGATGGTAACAGTTATAATTAATGAAAAATTAATGCATGTGAGAAAAATATAGAATCACACTAATCGTATTTACTGTAGATGATATGAATCCGTGGATCATAGCATCATGTAAATATGCTTAAGGCCTATTTCACATTGCTATATAAATAGGGGAACAACTTGTAATATGCCACTGTACATATCTTTTAATGCAATGTCTTATCCAACTATCAATTTATGATGCATTAAAATAAGAATAAAAAACCCAATGAGTTTAATAGTGTATCTACGTTTCTCTTCTCACAGTCTAGTCTCTTAAGGTTTTATTATAACTGACTATACATTTATTATGTAATTGACAAGAATAAAAATAATAAATTTAATACTGTAATTACTTCCCTACTCTCTTTGTACACTTTTTTAAAAAAAGTCATACACGTATGTTATATAACTGTAGTTTATTATATACACATACTTTTATTATATACATTAAATGCGTTTAATGATTGATATTTATTTCTAGTTTTTGTTTGTACACATTTGTTTAACGTCATATTCTACATTTGTAAAATGCAATTAACAAATACAATGATACCCAGTTTAATATTTATCTACTTCTCTTTTGTATGTGTGCACGCTATTTAACGTCATATGCTATATAACTCAAATTTATTATGCAATTAACAAATATAAAGATAACGAGTTTAATATTTATCGACTTCATTCTTCTATATGCACATGTCATTTAACGTCATATTATATTTAACAAAAAAACTATGATCAAACTAACACATGTAATGATACCGAGTTTAATATTTATCTACTTCTCTCTTCTGTTTATACACATGTTCAATCTAGCTCAAATTTATTATGCAATTAACAAATACAATGATATGTACTTAGTTTAATATTTATCTACTTCTCTCCTCTGTGTGTACGCGTCTCTCAAATCATATTCTGTCCAACTAAATTTTTATTATGCAATTAATAAGTATAAAGAAAATGAATTTAATAATTATTTACCTTTGTCCTCGCGCTAACACTTCTCTTAACTCAGATCCTATCTGACTGTGAAAGTATTATGTATTGGACTAGCATGGAGGCTATGAATTTAATACTCTGTCTACTTTTCATGTATCCTTTGGCATGTCTTTTAACGTCATTTCCTCTCCAACTGTAAATTATTATGTAATTAACAGTTATAAGGGTTGTAGTTTTTTGTTTTAAATTTATGTCCTCTCACTTGTCTTTGTACGTATTTTTTCCTATTTAATCTTCTGCTCAACTATAAATTCACCGTGTCAATTTAAGAGAAAATGCGTCAGTTAAACCTGTTGCGATTTATTTTATGTTGTAAATATCCCTCCACTCCACCTTCTGTCGAGCTGTAAATTTATAATGTAAATATAGGGAAGTTGAGTCCAAGATAAGTTGGATAACTTGTCTTCAATCTTGGACTAAAAAAGTAAAACTAAATTAACTGACATTAACCTTTAAGTACCACGGCCCCGTTTCACAAAGACGTTATAACTTTACGACGTCGTAAACCATGTTACTGGGTTAATGAACGTGGGTTACAAATGCCAAACTATTGAATTTTACCTTACCACTTCTAAATGTCCCTTGAATAATTGATTTAATGTATTCTCCATGTCGTATTTCATTGGATAAGTTATATGGATTAGTGGTAAATAGTGGTCCTACACTAGCTCTCCTGCGTGTAACAATGTAGAATTAAAGATACACGTTCAAATAAACACAGTGAAGTATTGAGTAAAGGGTTAATGCGTGCACGAAAATTGGTCAGTGCGTGCATGAAGATTGCTCTGTGCGTGCACGAAGATTGATCAGTGCGTGCATGCCACGAATAGGTAAATCAAAAGAAATCAAACATTACATATGTCTGGTGTGGAGTGAGCTGCAAAAGCGTGAGTGCTGTTAAAATACATATTTAGTCTCATTTGATTAAACCATATTAACATTACTAGTTTAATTTGGATTTTGTTATTGTGTTAAACAGGTGTGTCAGGGTAATAAGAAAAACATACTACTGTCATTAGTTGATGTTTAGATGAAATTCACTGTGTGTACATAAATGTTAATTGTGATACTTAATATATAATTAAATACTGCAAAATGTATGGATGACAACATTTGTATTGAGTAAGGTACCTTACACAGTAGTTATCATCTGTTTTGTGAAATGCCAGTTACAGAAGTGATATATTTGTGTTGTGTAGTGTGTCAGTGCTTTTTGAATGAAATATTAAACACTTCACTCTAATTGACATTATTTGTTAGAGAACCACAATGGCAATGTAGACATACACCTTGCCGCATATTTTTATCTTAAAAATTATTGAAAACAGTGTTAAACCCAAACCCTCTCTTTGATCGATATTATGAGTCAATGGTAGTGGTATGTGTACTCAAGTCGCAAAGCAATAAAACGGGGGAGTTAAGTGTCCCTACTTTTTCTTAAACTTGTATTTTAAGCAGTGGATCAACTTTAAAACTAACTACTTTTTGCGGTTGTCAGTTATCGATAGGAATGGTAGATCCATGCCAACATGACTTTTAAAAAGTGGCCTCAGCCCCAATACATACACCTTTTTTTGTTTTTATGACCCTGGTATCTGAATACATAGAAGCATATGTTATATTTGGAATATACCAATCTTAAAAAGTGACAATTATTTGACTTTTGTGGTTGAGTCCCGTGCCGGATTCGAACCCATATCCTCAAAGTTAGGTACTAATTGCCAGCACCGAGCATTGAGCATCCCAGCACATTTACCATTCAGCCACCGGGCCTGTGGGAAGTCCTAGTGTATAAATGTTTTAAGTGCTTGGATTCACTATGCCAGTGGTTTGTTATCTAACTCTAAATGGGTGTTTAGTTCTGAAATTCCGTGTTTAAAACTTAGAACTTAAAGAATTATAACTGTTTTTTGTTTATAGCAGCATTAATAAGATTTTAGAATGTTTGCATCCCGTTTATCATCATATTATACATAAGGCGTAATGCAAATTTAAAAGTGTCTAAAATCTTTAGTTAAAAATTTGAAGAGTTTCAGTACCACAAAGTCCAATCTGATTACAACAATGTCTTTTTGCTCCGTTGCGCTTCCCTCCACTTCACAAGTCAATCTAGAATTTTCCCGATCGAGTTCACGACGAGTTAAACTTTCAATGCAAATCAGTTTGAACTAATCTGATTGAAGCTTCTGTCGACAATCAGATGTTGGGTTTAAGAATTTAAAAGCAAAAGCCACAGACGCTATACTGAACAATTTTGTAGGCCGCGCGTTGATTGGTCCGTCAGAGGTCAATTCGTCGTGAACCTGATCGGGGTCTCTCATATCTGGTGAAGCAAGGGTGTTAGCGCTGTGTTTAGCGTGCCGGACTTGGACCAAGAGGTCCGGTGTTCGAATCCCGCCCAGGGTGCCCGGCGTCATTCTCTGTTTTGGAAACATTTCAACACAATGAGGACGGATTGCAATGCTGTGTAACACAGTAACACTTACAGGTACCAGCCGAAGCTCGCAGGTTCCACTGCATCACATTGGTGATGCAGGCGTTTCTCCTGCCGCGGCGATATATATGAAACATTGCTTTTAAAACGGCGTCAAACCGTTACTCACTCACTCTGACTGTCGTAAGCCTATGATAAGAAACTACTCTACAAGACATTGACTCAAAATTGCCTACGATCATCCCAACACTAAAATCGCTTCAAGGAACAACAATTGCTATGAGACATGTCAGACCTCAACAATTTCACACCTAACTGAAGAACAATGCAACAGGGCTGTAAGGATAGGGTTCAATGCTGACATCACCCTTAGTTCACAGAGCCACACTAGGTGTTCACATGCTGTAATATCTGACCGCCGCGATATCACTGAAAAGTTGTTGAAAACTGCGTTAAACCCTATCTGACTCACTCGAGTTTACATATACAGTATTATTTTTGTGACGAGTATAACATAACGACAAACATTACAATGTGGTACTGTTACAGTAAATAAGCTTCTCATTTTAGCAAAAAATCGTAACATTATACCTATCTGCAAACAGGCAAATATTTATGACAGTAGTACGTTGAATTGGAAATAAGATTGAATTGCCACGTACTTTCCTATTTACGGTGAGATTGCATTCACCTGCAATAGCGGACAGGAGAGGGTACTTCCCTTTCCCGCACGAATCAGTGAAGTCATCCAAGTCAAAATTCCAAACCATCACACCACCGTATCCATTATCTCTCATATATTGGACCTAACACAAAGAACACACCTTTTATGATAGGTGAATGGCACCGGTTCCAAAGCGATATCTACGCTACGACAGTTGTAAGACAATTTTATATAATAACATTCACGATCAATCGCTAATATCGCTTTGAGGAACGGGGCCCTGGTAGTTGGATATTAACTTCTGTATTGACTAAGCTGCGGCGATGGCTGCGACGTTGGCTGTAACGTTGGCTGTGACGTTGGCTGTGACATTGGCTGTGACGTTGGCATGCTAAAAGATGGCTGGTAAACACTGACTTGAGTGTAAGAATAACAACTTCTTTATTGAGTGTGACAGATGGTTGTACACCGTGGACATTCTTGGGGGTAAAGTAGTATCAGCGTTTTCGTTGGCTTTTTAAAAGCCGGTCGCAGGGACCGTCTGTCTGTCAGAATACTGGTTCTACACGTTTTCTTCCTGTCACTATAATAGATTACAACTTATGTTGCAAACTAAACCTTCAATATGCTGATATCAACGGATAGCTAAGAAACATGGCTTGGTCCATTGCATTACGTTTCACTCACCCACTATGAGTAGGATCAGTATAATCCTCCAGATAGGCATCCCTGTGACCGGTTTTTAACAAAGCCAACGAAAACATCCATCACACCAATGTATTGACCTTGCTGCACAGTGTTAAGGCACGTTGGTAAATGGTTGATTGTGTTGACATTAAATCCGACTCAAGAAGGCCAATCTCAAGAAGGGAACGGGGAGCTGACTAGAAACTAAAATCAACTTGTACTTGTTTTTTACACATTTCTATTAATGCCGGCAGAGGAGTGAAACGTAGTGCAATCAACCAAGCTATGTTTCTTAGCTTATTAACTGCAGTCAACCCGCGTAAATGCGGACGCCAGTAATCCGGTTCCCGCACCGTCCGGACAGACTCAAGCTGTAACCAATATTTGTCAGTCAATTTAATTCATTTCAGCAAACCGTCCATTTCACTAGCGGACGTTTTTAACGAAAAACGACACCATCCGCATTAACGAGGGTTGACTGTATGTATCTATACTGTCAGGTTGACCAAGTTTGAACACCATATTAAAATAAAATGATTACGACTCAACTTGATTATTGCTAATACTATTTCTACCGGACAGTTGGGACCGATACACTTACACTTTCCCGGTCCTGGTAATATTTTACCGGTCAAAAGCCGGAACATACCGGAGATCGAAAACGATGAGTATGTATATTACAAACGATTTACCTTGTTAATTCCTCAACTTATTCAGACAAAACTGTTTTATAGAGAATAGTGATAGATAGCGTGCCTGTTCAAAGCTGTTTATTAAACGCTCTACTTGTTTGAAACGAGCTAGAGTCATCAACCTGGGCTAGCGCGCTCGTAAAATCACGAAATGTGACGCTACGAACTTCCACATTATCATTTTTATCATTCGCAAGTGAAATGTAGACACCTTCTATGATAATATTGATATCCAAAAAAGCATACGCGGGTTTGTTGTGGGAATAGGGGTTCGTACCCCGTATAGCTCTAAATATATTAAGTATATTTTGTTTACTCCTGGAAATATTATTTCCAATTATATGTAACTTATAAAGTAACCAACTAGTTAAATAGTAACAAATCGTACTCTCGTCTACCATTTTTAATAAAATAGGTTTTATTCATGACTTACCCAGTAAGAAACAACAAGGTTATATTCAAATTTTATTTGATAAAAATGTCACCAAATCATTTGGCTAACATTTCAAATCCTTTGGCTATTTGCCAGGACATGAGGGGACATTCGCAGGCCAGTCACAGACTTTAGCCACCGGGTTAAAACCTGTACCAACCCCGCAGTCACGTATGTAGGTAATCTTGTTGTGGCATTGGATGTACTTGTGACAGTCCGACGGGTAAGCGTAGAGGTCATCAACTTTATCAAGACAGAACTTGGTTATATCTGAAACACGTCCAGCAAAAAGTGGTTCATGTTATGATGCTGAAAATTAACCTTGAAACATACAATTCTGACAATTAACCTTGAAATCACTTTTACGCCATTGGCGTCACAGGGTTTTGTTTTTGGATGCCAATGGCGTAATATGGTGATTCAATTATTTTTATTTGTGAGTAGTTCTATTTCAAAGGGTATATATTAAAAACAAACTATCCTGTGGTAATTTTTAACAAAAAGTTCTCTATGGAAGCTCTTTTAAACAAATTACCGCAGGATAATTTTTCAAAAACATAAGTCGGTCACAGTTGTGTTTATTAAGTTCTCAAAATGCCAATGACGTCATATTATTTTTCAATTTATTATCAATATTTCTAAAAGGTTATCATGTGCTCAACATTTTAAATGTTATTCTCTGCTTCTGAAAATCTATCCTGCAGTAATTTGAAAGAATTTTTTTTTTCAAAAGCACAAGGTAGCAAGTTTTTTAATCTCATTAAAACAAGTTCCATTGCTACGTTGCGCTTCACAGATGGATCTGAGAACTTCCCATAAAAGGTCACGAGAAACTGACCTTTCAACGAGTTTGATCAACCAATTTAAAGAATTACCAGAAACCAGTTTCAACATATCGGAGTAAGCTTATTTCAGCATTACACCGTTGGCTTTAAAATGGCGACTTTCAGGGTTGACCATCCACTTAAAACTACTTTGTTAATATATTTTTAAATAAAGTTAAAACCACACAATTCACATATATTTAAACAAAGGTAGGCTCGTACCGGCGTGTCTGATGATACCTTGTTGCTAATGCTGAATATTCATGACCTAAACACTGCCATTAGTTGTTTAAAAACGCGAAGTGAACCCATTGCTATTTACACGGGTGCAACCATCTTGTGTTGGTGTCAATCGGAATGCTCACTCGCGGTGCATAATGTAACCCAAAATTCCAATTGCTGGCTTCCACGATTCAAAAGGTGCTATTCATCTCTTAATATGGTTCACCTGGTTTAAGCCATATTGCTTTTGCGAATGACCCAGAAAGTAACTAAATGTGCTAAAATTTATTTTTCTCTGACATATTGGAATATATTACAAAGATTAAGAACATGTTATAAAATAAGATTATGTTATCAATATGTTTTCGTGCGTACAATTGGCAAAATTTGGCAAGACAGCTATTTAGCAACCACAAAAGGCTTACTAGGATTCTTCGTGGTTGGTGATTTGGTTGTTGTTGGTTCAGTCACTCCCGGGCTGTAAAGATAAATTAAATGGTAATAAAAACGATCCACATTGTACAAATAATAATTTTTGTTTAAAGTTTAGGAGAAGATCAAATACATATTTCTACGACAATTTGCTTGCATTTTAAATGGTAGTTGACCTAATTTCAATAGGATAATTTGCTTTGCTTTTAATATCTGAGTTAACCTAATTTTAGTAGGATTTGAAACTGTGTCAACCTTATACTGTCAAAAACCTATCCTATGATAACTCGTTTAAAAGAGCTCCTGTCTGAGCTGTTTGAAAATTTCAGGGGTTCACATGTTAAAACTGCTATCTTAAACAAATAATCATTAGGTTTTCAACAGCCTATTTTGATTAAATCTGATTAAAACCAGTCATTTTGCTCCGCCGCGCTTCCTTTCACTTCACAAGTGGATCTCGGAGCGTCCCGTAAGCGGTTACGTCAAATTGACCTCTGACGGACCAATGGGTGCGCTGCCCACACAATCGTTCAGTACAGCGGCTGTGGCTTTAGAATAAATTCTTATAGCCAACATCGTTACGCCGAGGGATGCTTTAGTCCGATTGGTTGAAATTGATTTGTCGTTTAAAGGGCTATTCGTTGTAACATTTTATGGGACGTTCCCAGATCCACATGTGAATTGGAGGGAAGCACAATGGAGCAAGCTGACTGTTTTTTATCACATTGGTTTAGATTGCAATTTGGGCAATGAAAGATGTTACGCGAAGCATTCTTGGCAAAGCATTCTTGGGGTGAGCGTCGTTTTCAAGTATTATGTTTATCTTACAGATGTTTAATTTACAGCAGAGAAAAAAACAAACATAAAGTGTGTTGAACCAGTGAGTGTCGGTTTATACTGAAAATCTAAGAATGACATCGAAGCATAATTAGTATCCTATACTCAAATCCTAATATGGTTTCCCACATTTACAATTCCTAATTCAGTACTTTGTATGGATGTCAAATCCTTTGCAAGTATCTTCACGACGTTTTAGAGCATATGATTGCTCCCTTTTCGAGTGAGTTCACCTGCAGAAATAGCAAACATTTGCCCCAAAACGTCGAAAACATACACACCAAAAAGGTGACATTCAAAAACGTTCTGACCCCGTGTGGCTTCTGTGGAGTGTTACTGAAAGCCACGTAAAATTCTATTTCACTTCACTTGCTAAAAAAGGTCCTGAAATATGCCTTAATAATATTAACTGTCGCCCAAAATTAAACTAAATTTTCACCGATGTTACATCACTGAAATGTAACACTAAAGATAACTTTCACTGGATAAAGGTATTCCGTTGGAAATCTTATTAAACCAATGAAAAACGTATACATGTTTATACGCCACTTAATCGTATTCGTTCTACAGACGCCAAAGTACACCGCACTTTCAGAAATATTTTGCATTTATCAACGGAACGCATTGCCCAAGTGGACGGTACAGTTAACTCAAATCCTTACAATACACATTAGGAACAAAAACATCACACTTTTGTAATTATTGAAAACGGTGAGAATTTGTGTTATGTATTAGTTATTTACCCGTTGCTTTTACATTCGTTTGTTATGGTCTTCAGAAGAGGATACTGTCCTTGGCCGCATGTCTGGCCTGTAAAGTCGTCCAAGTCAAAATTCCAAATCATCACACCACCCTACCCTTGTTCCAGCGCCCATTTGACCTAACATAAAGACATAGGTTTCACAGATCATCACACCACCATACCCTTGTTTCAGCGCCCATTTGACCTAACATAAAGGCATAGGTTTCACATATCGTCACACCACCATACTCTTGTTTCAGCGCCCATTTGACCTAACATAAACCCATAGATTTCACAAATCATCACACCACCATACTCTTGTTCCAGAGCTCATTTGAACTAACATAAAGACATAGGTTTCACAGATCGTCACACCACCATACTCTTGTTCCAGCACCGATTTGACCTAACATAAAAACATAGGTTTCACAAATCGTCACATCAACATACTCTTGATTCAACATGTACTGGGCACTGTTCATCAAAGTGATCTTAGGCTAAGTTGATTGTAAGTGCTAAAATATAACTTGGGCTTACGACTGTCGAAGCGCAGAAATTGTTTTGGAACCGGTGCCATTCGGTTACAAATCAATCTATACGCTACAATAGTCGTAAGCCTATGACAAGAAACAACTTCACAGGACATTGTTTTCCGATCATCTTAACACTAAGATCGCTTTGAGGAACGAGGCCCTGTACATGCTGAATCAAGAGTATGTTGATGTGACATAAAGACATACGTTTCACAAATCGAAACACGTTTGCCCTGGTGCCGTTTCACGAACACGTCATAAATTGATGACGTCGTAAACCATGTCACTGAATCAATGAGGTGGATTATAAGTGCTATAACATATGTGTAAACTCTTCACTTTTCAAAGAAAAACATACCACAGGATACAGTATGTTTTTAACAACATTGTCAGATAGGCATTTAGACACTGAAATGAACAACGTTTGTGTTAATAATATGTGGGCTAAATAAAAACCCCACCTTGTTCTTAAGACTGGCCACATCATCATATCCCACCCACTGGTCACCCTGGACTAGATACGGCACCTCCTGTTCAGGAATGTATCGGACATCGGCCCCAGCAGCGATCATTTCACAGATCTGAGAAAGAAATTACTCAACGTTTAGGTTGTTATTTACCAATACATTCTGCTCATAACAGACATTCATGCATGACAATGAAACGTTTGATTGTAGTTTTATAGAACTTAAATGGCTGTTATTTAAACATATATGCTGTTCATAGCTGACTTACTATAAAACGCTTGGTTGTTGTTTTATAGATATGTCTATTCAAAACGAATGTACATGCGTTAAGTTGTTATTTGAACACATATCCTAAAGAAAGCAGGTGACTTTGACAACTTTTTTTAATAGGTCATTGACCTACTTAAACACCTGCTTGACCTTTGTTGACCTAGTTTGGGGGATGTGACAAGGTCAAGCAGGTGTTTAAGTAGGTCAATGACCTATTAAAAAAATCTGTCATAGTCATCTGCTTTCTTCTTATCCTGTCCAAATTGAAAAAAGAATAAAGCGTTTAGTTGTTGTTATATGAATATATAGTGTTAAAACTCACTTATGTGCTTTTGTTTTTATTTACTTATATATCCCGCTCATAACTGACATGGCATAGAGTTTAGTCGTTGTTTTACAGATGACTTATGTTCCAAACTGACTTATAGGCATTTGGTTGTTATTTAAAGTGTATACTTTATATCGATTTTGGCATTTACAAAACAAACTCACTAGTCGTGTGTTTATAATAACTAATAAGCTATTGTGGTAACTAGATGACAACTGAGTAAGAAATTTTTGAATAGCAGGCCAGAGAAATGATCACAATAGCATATGGCAGTACACCTTTTTAGATGCAGAAAGTGAGATGAAGTTTTCTAGATATCACTAGATATGTTTGCGTAGCCAGGGGCATACAACTCTAATTTCTGAGAGGTTACTTATGAAAAATCAACAACAACAATAACAACAACAAAAAACCAAAAAAACGTAAATCCTGAAAGTGCCAAGCTCTATATTAACAAACGTTAATGTCCAAATTCAAGTCTAAATGGTCTGTGAAAAAACACTGTTTTGATAATTTGTTGAAAAGAGGTACCGCTCCGAAAACTCATTAAACTAACGGAAAATCGCTCAATAATTTCTATCATTTTTTTTCTAGTGTACCGTAGAAGCATTCTTAAGACAAATTATCACGTAATAGATTTTTGTAACAGAAAAAAGTAGTCCCAGTTTAAAGTCCTACTAAAATCGGACAAAGTAAAAATTCACATTATGATAAATTAATACACATTTAGACACAAAGCAAAGTAAAAAGTTTAAATCTGATTATTAAACAAATCAAAACTATAATCTTTAGTTTTTAGTTTTAAAAACGTGCTTCTCAAAGGATTGTTTTTAAAAAGTATAAAACTAGATAAGTAAATGAAAGTTAAAAAAGAAATTCATAGTGTAATCACCTCGTAGTAAGAAAGTAAGCCTGCCTCTCGAGTGTACTTTCCCGGAGTACCCGCCCTCAAGGCTGGAGCCCTCAAACCATTGTCTGCTGCGTTTTTCAGTGTAAAGGTCCTTCCGTAGGTCGGTAGTCCAACAACAAGCTTGTCTTTAGGTGTTCCCTGGGCGTTCCAGTACTGCATCGTCCACTCCTTAGATGTCAAACAAGCATACATTGAATTACGGTTCGCACCTAAAATTTGCAGCTTGATTGTTAGCACTCTGAATAAACCGAGTTCCATTGCTTCGTTGCGCTTTACAAGTGGATCTGAGAACTTGCCATAAAAGGTCACGAGAAACTGACCTTTCAACGAATTTAATCAACCAATAAAAAGAATTACCGGAAACCATTTTCAACCAGTCGGAGTAAAGTTTCTTTCAGCATTACGGATTTGGCTTCACAACGGCGACTTCCATTGTTGACTATCCACTGGAAGGTACTTTGTTAATGTATTTTTAATAAAGTTAAAACCCCACAATACACATATATTTGAACGAAGGTAGACTCGTATCGGCGTGTCTGCTGATACAGTGTCACAAATGCCTAATGTTCATGACCTAAACACTGCCACTACTTGTTTAATAATGCCGACACATTGCTATTTACATGGGCGCAGCCATCTTGTGTTGGCGTCAATCGTAACGCTCATTCGAGGTGCATTGTGTACCTCAAAATTCCGAATGCTGGCTTCCACAATTGTTGAAGCAACGCACTGAATAGCAGGTTCAGGGATCAATTTCTCATGACCTTCAATCGTGGGCGCTCAGATCCTAATGCAGAGAGGAGGAAAGTACAACAGAGCAATAGGACTAGTTTTAATTAGATTGGATTTTTAGCAACAAGCCTAATGACACGTTACTCAGTAGCGTGAGTGACAGCCCCAGGAAGGCTGCAATTTTCATTTAGCGGTATGCTATTTTTAGTTTGTATTAGAGTTACCCCGCTTTTGCTAGTTCAGTAAGCACATTGCAAAAAAACCCACAGTGGTTTCATATGGTGTACTATAGTTGCCATCGCGTGGCGTGTACAAACATCGCGTATCAAAGGCGACGTCGTGGGCGACGTCGTGTTTGTAAACGCGACGTCGTGGGCGACATCGTGTTTGTGTACGCGACTTTGGGGGCGACGTCTTGTTTG
>JAULCD010127632.1:721-11274 GCA_032361085.1 Calliostoma canaliculatum
ACGACGTTTAGGGGCATATGCTTGCTCCTTCATCAGGTGAATCATTCACCTAATGAAGAAGCAAGCATATGCCCCAAAACGTCGTGAACTTACGAACAACTAGAAGTTGACATCCAAGAAATATTTAACTATATTACAGAATAGATTTACAACAACCTTACACGTTTGACAGAAAAAAACTTGACAAATCAACATGTAGAGTTACTATTTGATCCAACACCATTGACGCCACTAGCAATCTTAATGCTGGATTTTGATCAGTCAGCACTCTGCCTTCATCTGTATGTCGCCAGTGTAATCTTCACCAAGTCTCCACCTTGCAAATAGTGTGTGGGAGCATTACATGATTTAGGAGAACGTTTTACTTAAAAAATTGATTGCTTGCAAAACTTTTCAGATTTATCTGATGTTTCCTTGCTGTTGTGTTAAAATAAACTTTTGGAAATTAAAAATGTGTGTTGGTTTTTTAAGAAATTCAGACTTTCGAAAAGAAATGTAAATAACGCTGCAGTGAAAACACTATTATCATGTATAAAAAGTTGAACAGAAAGCAAAAATACGAACTTGTGCTAAGTGAACCCCGTGCTTTGGAAATGTCTGACAATTTAGTACACCGTGATATTCTGTGTCATTAAATTACTTATTTAATGTTTGTTTTAAAAATAACCATTACTTACAAAACAAATAGATAGGTTTTTAACACTTTAAAGTTGATTGTTGTGCAAAAGTAAACTATAGTTTCCCAACACACCAGAAATGTCAAATAGTTTAGGACGATTTAACCATTTATTTGTATTTTAGATGTATTTAGCCAGATATGATATTATATATCCTATTCTTTATTGACAGAAATATTAGAGATATTTAACCAAAAAGAATAGCCTTTTTAATTTAGATGATTGCATGTTATGTCACAAATATTGTAATTGTGTTTTTAAACTTGACCCTAAGAGCCCCGAGTGTAGTAGTATTTACAAATGTGCACGTGACTACCCCAAATGTACAGTTTTCATTTACAACTGTCCAATTATCTTATCAGCGTACTCACGCATAGCATCTATTGCGTTATGAAATATTTTAAGGCTCAAGGTGTCAGATTAGTTTCAAATTGAATTTTGTTTTTCCTTAAAAAAGACAAAGTGTCGTTTCTCCTTTGTTGAAAGTGCTGAGTTCACATTAATAAGACAGTGTCAAGTTATTTGTTTTGCATTCCTTTGATGTAGAAATCTTGAAGGGTAATGTCATTTTGTAAATTTGTATTTTTTAGGCCAAACGGATGAAACTTTATTTTACCCTTAAAGTTCTAATAATAATATTTGCTCATTTTAACTTTTTTAATTACAACTCAAACAGACAGTTAAAAACCTTACATGTGGTAATTTATTTAAAAGTACTTCTACGGGTCTTTGAAACGAATTATCACAGAAACGGTTTTTAACAGCACAAGGTAGTCACATTTTTAAGAATGGTTGAAATTCACTCACCCTTTAAGAGCAAAAAGAATCAAATGTGGTTATATATTCTTTTGAAACAAAATGTCCACTTTGGCCATTAAGCTGTGCCATTTAGCAGAATAATGTATTCAAGAAAGTTTTGTTGTTGAACAGCGACATGTATAACTTTTTCTAGAAAAAATTCAAAACCCAGCACTTCACAACAACAAAATAAAATAAAATTAGCCATTGTGTTAGAAAGATGAAGTTGACAATAGGTCTACAGAAACAAGGTGCGACTTTTTCTCATGATTTTAGTCGCTTAGACACTAGTTTTGTTTACCTATAAAAAAAAACGGGTATATGGAATTTTTATGATAACAACATTGTGATGTTGTTTTTTTTAGATAAAAATAACAACGATTTTGGCATTTATTTAAACTAACTCTTTGGCTCAGTCAAAAAACTCATCTTGCAACACGTGCGTTACAGAAGCTTTCCTCACTCTTAGTTTGATGATGCTCTCGTGCTTTGATACGTACGTTCTGTGAATACCTCAACACTAGTTCTGTGAATACCTCAACACTAGTTCTGTGAATACCTCAACACTAGTTCTGTGAATACCTCAACACTAGTTCTATGAATACCTCAACACTAGTTCTATGAATACCTCAACACTAGTTCTATGAATACCTCAACACTAGAGAACTGCATCTATCATCTGTCAAGAGAGATTTCATTGGATAAAGATATAACAATTGCAAGCATGTTCATCAGTTTTATTATCTAAAAGAAGTCTGTTTAAGGGCTAAAAAATCAAATGTGGTTACATGTTCTTTTGAAACAAAATACTCATTTTGGTCATTTAAAATCTACAGCCGTGCCATTTACCAAAACAGAATAATGTATACAAGAAAGTTTGGTTGTTTGAACAGTGACAAGTATAACTTTCTAGGGAAACAATCAAAAGCCAGCACCTCACAACAATAAAATAAATTAAATTCTGCCATTGTGTTTAGAAAGATGAAGTTGACAATAGGTCTACATAAACAAGGCGCAATTTTTTTATTTTTATTGATTGAGTCGCTTAGTTTTGTTTACCTATAAACAAGCCTTGGTATATAATAACATTGTGGTATTAGATAAAAATAACAAAAATTTGGGCATTTTTAAAAACCAACTCTTTGGCTCAGTCAAAGAACTCATCTTGAAACACGAGCGTTACAGAAGCAGGTGCCCGAGGTGTACTTAGCTTTCCTCACTCTCAGTTTGATGATGCTCTCGTGATTTGATACGTACGTTCTGTCATTGCAATACCTCAACACTAGATAACTGCATCTATCATATGTCAAGAGAGATTTCATTGGATAAAGATATCCCAATTGCAAGCACGTTTAACAGTTTCATTATCTACAAAAAGTCTGTCATGACAAGACAGTTGCCGATTTTTTAAGTTTTAGGCGATGTTGTTTACTGTGTGTGCAGAAAGCCGAGGTCATTGTTTTAACGTAGATGACGTAGTCTTTAAAATACTTTTTATAAACTTCAGGCTACCGTTCCACAAGGCTAAGATACCTATAACTTTTATCTTATCGCCCTCCTTAACAAGGGAGCTAAGATTAAATTTAAGACATCTTGACTTGACGTGAGCTTTGTGGAACAAGACCTTACTCTTACCCCAGCTTACTTTGGTCGTTTACTGAAAATGATTTAAGCTTACGATATCTTTGTTGATACGTTTAGCCGATATAATCACAAGTCAAAAGAAAACTATTTTCGTTTCCATCATATGTACTTATTTAATTCTCAGAACAAATCAACATGTCTTTAGCAGCTCCAACAAAAGCTTAACTTATCAATAAACAATAACTCACATTACCAGATAAACGTTCTTGATGCAGGTGCCCGACCCGGGTTTCCATTTACTGTGCATTGCTGTCAAGGAGAGTTTTTCTTTCACATTCTTATGTCGGTAATGGGCTTGTGTTTCGGCCACACACTAAGTCTCTATCAAACCTGTCCATTGATTTCGTTGTGAGAATATAACACAAATACGCAGTAACAGTTGTTCCGTGGTGATTAGTTTACAGTGTTTAGAAAGCTGGATAGATGTATTGACATTGGTAGATATTTCATGAAATGCTATTTCTATTTTTAAAAAGTTTTAGGAATGTATCGCAGCTTGATACGTTTTAGCTTGATATGTTCTCTGCTTGTTTTATGTTATGTTTTGTTTTGTTTACAGAAGAATTTGCTTGAAATATGATTTACTGATTTGTAAAAATATATTGTCATTAAAATTTCTATTGAAGTCTAACCTCTATTCAAAACGGAAATCTATTCAACGAATGCTTTAATTCTCGGCGTGTTTATATTTACTGTCCATCTGTTCAAGACAGGCTTACTGGAACGAAAACTTGCCATTCAATGAAGTCGTCTATTTATTACAACCTGCTTTACATGAGAGGCTTCTTTTAGGCAGGAGTCTTTGTAAGACAGGCTTTTATTTAAGGACAAGTCCCAGTCACACAAATATATCCTAAGTCTATGATGTCATAACGGTCATCTTGGCGCTCTTTTAACGAGAGCGTTAATATGAAAATTAAGACAGCTTAGTTTAATAAGAGCTCTGTGGAAAATACCTTGTTCTTTTCCTAATTCCCTTTTGGGCATTTGGTTTTATGAAAATGTCAACTGCTGTGAATAAATATTGACTAAGGTCGATCTTATCTTATTATAATTTTTGAAGGGGTCAGGTGTCTATTCAAGGCTTGCTTCTTAACTAAAGTCCAAAAGAAAGTACACCATGGTATATTTACAATTTTCAAAAAGCTCAATGACATGTAAATCAGACCTCCATTGGCGTCATGTTCCTTGCTTACAGGTCATTGCAGGTTATTGTCAAATCGCATTTTGTCCATAATAAATGTATATTTTGATCACATGTGCTTTTATGTTGTTTGTTAGGCACAGTTTTATCATGGAGTACTTTCTTTTGTACGTTTGTATATTTGATAAAGGTTAGCAGTCAAGGCAGGCTAACATTCAAGAATTATTTTTATTGAAGGCAGGGGTCTATTTTGTCCGCATCTATTCAACGAGATGCGACATGTACCACCTATTCAATGTTTTTTTAACCAGGGCCCTGTTCCACAAAGCCATCTTAGGCTAAGTTGATCGTAAGTAATGTTTTAAACAATGCCCTGTGGAGTTGTTTCTTATCCTAGGCTTACGACTGTCGTAGTACAGAGATAGATTTGAAACCGGTGCCGAAAGGCACCGGTTCCAAAGCGATCTCTGTGCTACGACAGTCATAAGCCAATGTTATATTTTAGCACTTACGATCAACTTCGCCTAAAACTGCTTTGAGGAAGATGGCCCAGGTTGTTTAGTACAAGTGTTTTCTCCAGTTTTGTTCTCTCCTTACCTACTCCGAGCCGCATTGTGTCATTCATAACTTACATTCATTGTATTGTATCTTATTGTATTTTTATGAAGATATATTCATTCTACTTTGTGGAAGTCTGAAACGGTGTGCTGTTATTTAAAATTGGACATTTTGTACATTCTCAATGATAGTAAGCGAGACCAATTCAAGAAAAATGGTCTCCATGCCGTAAACACCAACACTCCGCCAAAAGGTTCCACTTACAGATGTAATCTAGGCAAGAGACAGGGTCCCGTTATTCAAAGTCATCCCAGGCCAAGTTGACCGTAAGTGCTAAAAAATAACATTGTCTTCGGACTGTCGTAAAGCAAAGATCACTATGGACCTATATATATATATATATTATGTCGTAATTTAGTAGAAAGATCCAACAACCAACATTTGTTTTTTATCACAATGTTTTTTGTGTTTTTGTAGTTGTTGTTGTTGTTGTTGTTGTTGTTGTTGTTGTTGTTGTTGTTGTTAAGTTTTGTTTGTTTGTTATTTGGGGAGAGATGGGTGAGTGAGTGAGTTATTGTTTAGCGCCGCTTGGGCAATATTGGGCAGAAATAGAGGGTACTTTGCATTTAATTTTATTAATTGGGGGATGGGGGTATTTTCTGTCTTCGTGAGGTCTGTTCAAGTTAATGCACGGGAACGGAGAGCTCAGTATTTGATTTACAATGTGTGACGACTCAATCTGCACCAAGGGAAACACGCTCTGGGACTCCTTGAAGCTAGCATTTCCCAAAATGTCATTGCTAGGCGCCTCAGTGTTAGTTATTCAACCATATGCCGTCTTGTCAGTCGCCACCAACTGATAGAGAGTGTTGCTGACCACCCTCGATCTGGACGACTTCCGGTTACAACGGCCAGACAAGATCGGCAGATGACTGGCGCACCTCCGAGATCACTTTAGAATGGCAACAACAACAGCAGTAGCCACCATTTATACCATGGTAGAAGGATCCACTCATCCACAGTTATTATAAACTGTTGACGTCCATACCGCGGCTCCATGTGTGTCATTTGTGGATGGAAGGAAGATATGTTTACAGACACCATGGGGAACATTTCTCAGATGCATGTGTCAGTTAGAGGTAGCAATTTCGGGTGGCAGTATTATGGTTTGGGTTTGGTGGGGGTAGGTACGAGGGCTTTATCAACACAATCTGACTGCACAGCGTCAAGTAGCCGTTCCTTTGTTACGTCGTCACCAACGCTCTCGGCGTCACTTGACATTCTAATTTGACAACGCCAGTCCACATGTCGCCAGGGTAACACAAGCGTTCATTCAGCAAGCTGGGATGGACTGACCAGCATATTCACCAGATCTTAACCCAATTAAGCATTTTGGAACGAGCTGGAGAGACGTGTTATCGACATTAGCCACCGACAGCTAAATTTACCCTCACTGTGCAGCAAGAATGGAAAACCGCTCTTATGACCTTTATTGCTCGTATCTGTGACTTTGTGTCCCATTGTCTCAATGCTTGTTGAAAACGGCGTTAAACCCTAACTCACTCACTCACTCACTCTCAATGCTTGCGTAAGAGCAAAGGGATATCACACAAGATACTGATTGGGTTGAAGGGGGTGGCCTTGTTTGATCTTCTCTGCAGCACTCGCTTTTGTCGATATCCAGTTGTTGCTTTTCTAAACTATAAACATTGCTTCCTACCTGTGAAATAAATAAAATAATTTGGTTTCAAAATCTTTGGGTTTTTTTTAGTCATGTTAGTCCAAATCAAACTGAGTTATGCGTTTTCTTTGCGGGCCAGTATACTTCTTTGTTTTCTTTGTCAACATCTGTATTTGTACCTGTTTATTATCTCTGCTCATATGTTTATTTATTGTAACCGCTATATTGCCATGTTAATATAACTTGCTTGCAACTGCTATATATTTTCATGTATACTTATTGTATCTGCTTTATATTTCCATGGCGAAATTGCAACGTTTTACAGGTAGCGTGTATAGTTCATGTAAACTATATATTCCCAGGTGACATTAATTTTTCATCGCTGAATGATCTGTACTACATACTGTCCGACGCACGATCAGCTAAATCAGAAATCGGGCATGAGGTATGCTGTTTCGGTCTATGAAGCGACATAACCCGGGTGGGCCACTGTAGAATCAAGGAGACCGTGCCATTGACGGGCGTATTTGCAATATTAGATCTCCGCGACAATAGCACTGATAATTAACAGCAGCATACGTGTTTACATAGGTAACGTGGTTTGTCATTCCCTCAGCTTACGGCAAATCACATACAAAATTCATCCTGTACCGCTAGATTCCCATTAAACGCTAGCCCAAGGTATTACTAGTTGGGAGACACGAGTATGTTGATCCCCATTTCTTGAAGGCATGTATGGTGTACTATAGTTGCCATCGCAATTATAGTACACCATAGGCATGTCATTTCTGTATGATCATTATCTCTTCAAACGCGTATAGCGCTGTATATTAATTTATTATGTAAAATTTATGTATATGTGTATTTGATATGCGTTTACCTTGAGGCTGTGTAAAGCTTATCCTGTTGTAATTTGTTTAAAAGAGCTCCCGCAGGGGAGCTCTTTTAAACAAATTACCACAGGATAGGTTTTAACAGCGCAAGGAGGTCATAGTTTTAGGTTCGACAAAAAATCAATACAGCGCTCTAAGGGTCCAAGAAAACGCGCTCGTTACACCAACTTTTAAATGTGATTTAGATCCGTTGACGGTATTCTTGAGCACGTTTTATATTGATTTTCAAAATATCTGAACCGAATTTTGTCTGATAGTCACCGTTACGCTAAATTACTCTCTGACATAAATTTGGGAGAAATTTAATAAACAATACATTATAGCCCTTTGCCCTTGCGTTATCGCTCTGGGCTCATCTTCGACAGCTATCGGTGCCATCAACAATCAATTTGATCGAATTTACCAAAATCCTAACGACGCCATCATATTATTGTATGATTAAATAAAAAAATATGTTCCCATAGCAACGAGACGTTTTGTAGATTGAAAGAGGTTGAACGGAGAAGGCGCGTTATAAAATTTAAATATATGACTTTAGGTGTCAACAATTGGGATTAAAATTGAGAATTGACTCGGGGGAGAGAGAAAAAAACGAAATAAGATCTTCTACATCTAACAAAGCTCAAAATGACAAATAATAAACATTTATGTTTGACATTTTTATTAATCCTTATATTTATGCATATTTTTTTCTTAAAAGCCGTCTAAATTATTACTGTGTATATTTGCAAAAATCGTGTCTTTAAACTTTTTCTTGTATTTTATGATAAAAATTTATTATTGGAATGAGAAAAATATTGCAAGAATAATCTAGTTCATAGAAACCGTTTGTCAAAAGAAAAAAACAGAAGTAAAATATGCATATCCCGTTTTTAATTCAGTCGGTATTTTGATCCGTCGGCCCTTGAATACCCATAGTCCCTTGGGTGTCGCTTCCGCTTTGGCGAGAGAGCCTATTCCAACTTTGAAGAAACTGTGCCTGTACTCATCAGTATAATATTTCCGAGTAAAGAAACCGCTAATCATGGAAGCAGAGAGGTGACAAGTCCATTTGGACAAACCATCTGTGCCGAAAACGTGGTCACTGATCGCACGAATGTCAAAGGTCACGGTTGGCGCCGTTAGCCGCGACGCAAACATGCAACATCATTTATAGCCCCTGATTTGCATGACAAAAGAAAGATTGCTGGCATAGCATGTCTGGTACTTGTTATGGTTTCGACTGAGAATATAGATCAATGGAAGACACAGAGCCAACTCAGTTTTCTCCCATCAATCAGAAAATTCACTTTTGTTTTCTTTTCATTTTATTGGTTAAAAAGGCTTAAATGCCTTATTGGTTTAGTTTTAAAATACCCAAATCGTTGTAAAGTGTGCACTTCCTAAAGAAAAACCTTGGACTTAAAACTATAAATGTCTGTATTGTTCCAAGACTTGTGGCAATTATGACAAGACTATTATGGATGTCAACTTTTTCTTTTTTATTATGTACATGAGCTTTTCCTTGCTCCTTAGTCGTTGACAGCCATAATAGTCTTGTCATATATTTGAACGCCAAATTCTAAATGTCCCTCAAGAATATTGTGGTAATTTGTTTCAAATAGCTTCAATATCAAGATTAGTCTTCAAGAAGCCTGTTTGGTTGGAATTTTGTCACTGAAACAGGGTTCTAAAAGAAAATATGCAACCAATGAAGAATCTGGTATTAAACCTTAAACAATATAGTTATATATTAGCTTACACAATAAACACAGATATAAATGCAGAGAGCTCCTGGTTTAAAAATAAAGTTAACAATACTCAAGCTAACTGTTAAAACGGTATCAGAGAAACAAGAATGTATAGATTTTTAACAGTATTAGTAATAAATACAGAATACATAATATTTGTGCCAGTGTCTTACTATTGGGCCCAGCTTGAACGGTTCTTCGTAAAATAATTATGACAGCAGTGTTGGATTTCTAGATTTTTAAACCCTTCGATTGCTGCATGAGCAAAGTTTAGGACTGTGCTCCTTATGCTACTATAGGTTATATTTAGGATTACAATATCTGAAAAAGTGAATATTCTATCACTTTACGTGGTTAAGTCCCGTGCGGGACTCAACCATGCAAAGTGATAAAATATTCACTTTTTCAGATAGTATAATCCCAAATATAACATATACATGTAGTTGTGTTTGTCACTGTCTAAATGCCATAAAAATCATTACCCGTGCTGTTGAAAATATATCTTTTCAGAAGCTATTTTAAAGAAATGACCACAGTATATTTTTTGAACAGCTATAAACTTGACCCTGGATACTGAAAAAGACGTATAATGTCACAGCGTTGGAGTTAATTAAGAAAAGTGTCTCATAATGAAGAAAACATGTCTCATGGAATATTGGTATGTTTCCTGAGACTTGCTAGTCAGCATCATTGTCTGCAAGAAGACAAGACAAGATATTCCCCCAACAAGATCTTTTCCAGATTCCAAGAAAACAAACAGCGGGAAATCATATTGGGAATTGGACAACCGATCTCTTGGTGAATGAAAGAGTTTAAATCAACTATCTTAATATTGTGCAGACACCTTAAGTGACAGGCTTAGCACTGGGCGCTATCTGGCAATGTGGCTGTTTCAATGTAAAAATGGAGAGCAAAACATTTTAACAGATAAAACCGTGAAAGATTTTTAAGAGCTTGATTTTAATCTGGCGTAAATGTCATAACTTAATAAATGGTTCGAATTTTTGGTGATTAATAGAATAATAACTTTAACTTTTTACAAACAGTGTCGTAACGTTGATCAAATTGTCGATGCGTGTTATTAAATTGAAGGTGATTTTACGATACCACCGAATAGACCATTTTTTATCATGTTAAATGTTACGGTAAAAAGTCAACGAGTCTCAAAACACGTGTTAACTATCTTTAAAGAACGTTTTCTTGCATTGTAACTACTGTACTTCTGTCATTCAGTTTCTGGATATTGTGATTAAAATGTAACTAGAAAAACTGTAAACTCTCTGTTGCATCATATGAACATTACGAACGAAACGAAAGGAAAAATGCTTGATCATTTTTGTTTAAAATGAAAACATTTTAAGTCACCAACATTCATCACACTAAAAAAAGGAATATAAATTATTCCGCGGATTTCCATTGGTTTGATGA
>JAULCD010127743.1:0-11273 GCA_032361085.1 Calliostoma canaliculatum
AAAAAACCAACGGAAATCAGTTGAATACTTTATATGCATTTTTCCAGTTGACTAAACTGGATATATTATGCCTGGATAATCGAGGGTGGCTTTATTGAGACTAGCATTACCTTGTCCCGGAAGCAGAAGCACGCTGGGATGAATCCGGGGTTGTTCAGGTGTCCGTGAAGAAACTCGATCTCCGTCACGCTGACGTCACGTTTGTTCTTCAGCCAGGAGTAATGGCGCGAGGCAAGGTCAAGGTTCTTCTGGAGCATGCTGTCTTCCTTGCCATGCCACCCGTAGCGCTGTGTGAAACAAGCAGACATAGAGAATCTAACCCGAGTGATATCAAATATATCAACACGAGTTGACAAGAGTTTTAAACTCCGATCTTGTCGATGAGTTTTAAACTTGTATTAACGAATGTTGATATAGTTGATATCAGGAGACACGAGGGTGAGATTTTATTTATCATTCAAAATTAATTTACGGCATAGCGCTGTGTAAACAAGTAGAGAATTATTTTATCATTGTCATGCTTGATTTATTTTCTATTCACAATGTGTTCACAGGCCCATCTTAAAATCTAAAAATTATCATATGCTCTTAGGCTGTGACAGGCATTCGCACATAACCTCGTATTGGGCGCCGATTCAAAAGACGTCGTAAACCACGTCACTAGATGAAGGGGTTTGGATTACCAATGTCGAAAATCGTTGTAAACAGTTTATTGTCCAAAGACAAAACATTTCTTTTTTTGGAAAGTGCACATTTTACAACGATTCTAGTATTTGTAAAACATACACTGTTACCCTGTGATAGATTTATGTATAAAAATACGTAAGATATTGTATATAGAATCTCAACCGAGTGTCTTCTGACATCAAATATATCAACATGAGTTGATAAAGGTTTAAAACTCCGAAGCTTGCCGAGCCGAGGAGTTTTAAACTTTCATCAACGAGTGTTGGTATACGTGGATGTTCTTCTTGCAATACACCTTGACTTACTTTAAATAAAAATAAAATGTTAAACTGACGTCAAACACCAACTCACTTAACCACTCACTCCAGTGTGGTGAAATGAAGCTAAGAAGCACATTATATCAATTATAGTTTATCCTCTCATGCTTATAATATATGTTAATATTGAATCTCTTCCTCACGAATGTATATATAACCTCTGTTTACACTGTATTGTTTGCTCATACAATGCTGTACGTATATGACACCTCTAATCTCGCTGAATGCGGCGTAAGTATATATTAGAGTTTTGGACAGTGTTTTACAAAGACGACTTAAACCAGATTCCGCGGCCTA
Organism: Calliostoma canaliculatum; assembly: GCA_032361085.1. Taxonomy (NCBI): domain Eukaryota; kingdom Metazoa; phylum Mollusca; class Gastropoda; order Trochida; family Calliostomatidae; genus Calliostoma; species Calliostoma canaliculatum. The sequence goes on from JAULCD010127743.1 coordinate 1,302, forward strand.
TGGACTAGCTTACAAATCCCTAAAATCGTTGTCAACAAGTTTTTCTTTGGAAAATGCACAGTTGACAACGAATTTCGGCATTTGTAAACCGAACTCGCTGACCACTTAACATGGTTTATGACGTCGTAAATTTACAAGATTTTGTGAAACAGTGCCCAGTTCTATTTTAAGTCGCGATCGGTGACAATGAACCCGCGGAGCTGTGTGATTGCAGACAACCCGAAAGGAATGATTTATACCCACGAAGTGTTTATGTTCTACTTGAATACCCAGTTATTAAATAAAATGCTAATAAATAAAAAGAGACAGCAATACGACCTATACGCGTTGGCAGTTTATAAGGGAAAAACACACTGTGATATTGCCCTTACTAAGTTTATAAACCAATATAGTTATTGATCTATTCGTTTAGGGACATTTAGAAGTGATGGTACATATTTCAATTCTGGTTTGTTCGTAAGTTCACGACGTTTCAGGGCGTATGCTTGCTTATTTATTGGGTGATGAAGGAGCAAGCATCTGCCCCGAAACGTCATGAACTTACGAACAAGCCAGAAGTTGACATTGAAGAAAGTTGACATCCTGAACAATATAATTATTCTTTATAAAATTTTAAAAAGCAGTTTATTTTAAAAGTACATAGTGCTGTTTTCAGGGAACCGTCGTACTAGCCCGACCACATAAACCATGTCAATGGGTCAATGGTTTCGGGGGTACCCCTCTCCCAACAAATCTTCTTTGGAAAGTGCAAACATTACAACAGCATCTTTGAGAAAGTGCAACGGGGCCGTAGGACTGGTTTTAATTAGATTGGGCTTACAATTGCCAAACAATGTAGTAAACTGTGCACCTGATTTTTAATAGGCATTTAGAAGTGTGGAATGATGAAGGTGTAATAATATACTCCGAAACGTTGTGCTTATGCCAAACTAAGAAGTTGACACCCATAAAGTTCTTTAGACCAATTGCGCACTATCTAAAACAATTTTTTGAGGGAAAGTGCATAGTTTCCAACTTTTGGGGCATTTTAAATCTTAAACCAAAGGCTGGTTTACAATGTCCTAATTTAACGATGGTTTTATGAAACGGCGCCCAGGTTAAATTCCACAAAGCTGTTGTAAAGTTTCGCTGTCGTAAACTAGTACAGTTTTCCTTAGGAAAGGGCACAGTTTACAACGATTTTAGCATTTGTAAACATAAATCAATGGCTCGGAGAGATGGTTTACGACGTCGTACATTTACGATGGTTTTCTAAAACGGCATGCGTTTTACAAAGCTGTCGTAAAGCTGAGCCATCGTAAACCGTATCACTAAGCTTAAAGTTTCGGATTACAACTACCAAAAGCATCGTAAAATATATACACATTTTAATTTAGAAAAACTAACTTTTGTAACAGTTTACCACGGTTTTGGGGCATTCGTAAACAAAACCTAATCAGCAAGGGACATAATTTACGAAGTCGTAGTTTAGGCCTCCGTTCTTCAAAGAAGTCTTAGTGTTATGTTGACGGTAATTAATTTTTGAAACAATATCCTGTGGAGTTTATTATTATAGGCTTACGACTGTCGTAGGGTAAAGATCGATTTGGAACCGGTGCCGAATGGCACCGGTTCCAAAGCGATCTCTGCGCTACGATAGTCGTAAGACAAAGTTATAATTCAGCAATTAGCTAAAGATCGCTTTGAGGAACGGGGCCCTGGTTATTTTGTGAAACGGCATCAAAAGTTAAAAATGGGTGGTTTTATTACAGTTAAATTAATGCAGATTTCACGATTGGTTCAATTATTCATTGCAAAGAAATTGGTCTAAATAAACATACATGAACTGAGATAAAAGTAATCTATTACCAGATGTGAGACACTCCATATAAAAATATATATAGAAATTATTCATCTGATTTCCGTTGGTTTAATTAGATTTTCTATGGATAACCAATGAAAATCCGCTAAATAATTTCTATACATTTTCCCCGTGCTCAGTGCACTAACAATGAAACCATAGACATAGTCGTGTATATTGTTTTATTAACTAGACCGGTCTCTAAATGTTAGTTGATATTTAATGAATAAAGACGAGCAATAGAGAAACCACTTCAGAAGATGAGATTTTACGTGCGCCTCATTAAATTTTAACTACCTCGTTCACTTCACAACAACTACAATATAAATAGATCGATGAGTCAGCAATACGTGTGTAATGTTTTGCAGAGTAAAATTAACTCTAAGTATTGAATCTTAACAATAGAATAACGATGACATGTGTTCATGTTGCAAATTAATAGAGAGGGGCCTGTATTTCCTATCTTGTGTTTTAAAATTCTTTGTATTCCCCTCTCCCCTTTTTAAAAAAATATTTATTTATTTTTAATTATTTTACTTTTATGAGTGATGTGGAAAAGAAATAGCACAGTGGTTTGTCACCTGCTTCAGAAACCGAAATATCATGGTTTGAATTTCGCTAAAGAGTGGGTTTTTAAGCAGTCATGTGGGTAAGATGTGTTTGTGAACTGAACTGTAGTCTCACCATTGGTTCGTCAGTAGTAGTTGATCATACCTGTGATACAACTCTTCAAAACGATATACATCCACTTACTTTATCATTATACTGCTCTCGTTATCGAAATCTTCATTATGCGTTTTGCCCCTTTTTTATTCTTATTTTATTTTATTTTTTTTACAAAAAACTGTAACTCGAACTGTTTGAGGGGCATTTTAGAAGATGTGTGAACAAAATGTGACAAATCTGTATGGATAATTAACTTCTTTATCGCACGGTAGCGACGTTTTGGTATAGATTCTTGAAAACAGTATAAGAACATATACTGAAACGTCGCTACCGTGCAATAAAGAAGTTTTACAAAGCTGTCGTAAATTGATCATCCATAAAGGTTTGTCACAAACTGTCATTCGACCAGTAGACTAGTTTACAACTGCTAAATTCGTTATAAACTAGGCACTTTCCAAAGAAAAACTTGTTTTTCTTTGGAAAGTGCACAGTTTACAACGATTTTAGCATTTGTAAACTGAACAAGGTTTTCTTCGGGATGTAGTTAGTTTACAAAGATATTGACAGTTGTACGTCAAATACATGTATGTAATGAATGTGTATGTCATTTAGACAGTGACAAATACAAAATACAAAAATTCTGTCACTTGTGCGGGGTCGAGTCCCGTGCGGGATTCGAACCCACACCCTTAAGGTCAGGCACCAAATCCCACCACTGAGCATCGCAAAGCGAAGTCTTCGTGGCTGAATAGTTAAAGTCTTGGATGCTGAGTGCTGGCGAGTTGATGCCTGACTCTGAGAGTGTGGGTTCGTATCCCGCATGGACTCAAAGTGATAGAATATTCACTTTTTTAGAAAGTGTAATCATAAATATGACAAATAAACAGTTTGCATATTCATGAGAGATTCCAACATACTCGGTCCCCTCGTCAACATAAATATAAAATAGAGAGTGAGTGAGTTAAGGTTTTAATCCGTTTTCCCCCAAAAATTCAGTTATATGCGACAGTCAGATTTTACAGCAGGGGAACACCTAGTGTTGCTCTGTGAAACCTGCGAGTCTCGACTGGTACTGACGAATCAAGGGTGATGCTAGCATTGCACCATATCCTCACAGCTCTAGATCTGTGAAACAGTTCTCCACTGCTGAGAGTGATGCCGAGCTCCCGGAATCTTTTTATGTGCATGTTTGTGTGTCTGCTTGTGCCAGTTCGGATATTTCACCGATTTTTAACGTGCTAGCTCACGGAGACATCATGTCGCAGTTTACATAAATATCCCACTCAGACATATTATACTGACTTATAGCCAACCAGTCCTTACGACAAACCATCGTAAGAGTGCATCTTTAATGGCGTCTTTTAATCTGACGCGGCTGGGGACCAAACCTCGAACCTACCGCACACTTTGTTTCCTGAGCAGACGCTCTAACAACTACACCACGGAGGCAGGTAAATATAAAGAGAGAGAGAGAGAGAGAGAGAGAGAGAGAGAGGGGGTTGGAGAGATTTAAAATGAATAAAGTTGCATAATTACCACTACCTGACCAATATTCTACCTGTCACGCACCTGTCCGTAGAATCCCACAAACATATCACACCTGTCCACCTCCCTCAGACAAATATCCACGGTCTGGGCCCGCGCCGCAGCCTCCACTGTGATCCCCCAGCGCATGTCCACAGGTATGAACTCCACCCCCACCGAGTGACACAGGTACTGAATCTGGGGGAAGTACTTCCTCATCAACTCGTCCCTCTCTTCCTCCATCCCCCCGAAGGGGGAGGAGAAGAAGACGCGAAAGGTCCGCGCGTCTTTCAGCTTGTATCTCGGCGGTTTCGCCATGTTGATATCCCGAGATCCCCCGTCAAGACTGTCAATCGATCGGATCGCTTCATTGACGAAGCGGGTCATCAGGTGAGCTACGTCACGTCTACCCCGGCAACCATCAGACAGACTCGATCAGGGAGTTGGCGCTGACTAGTTGTTGAAAAAAGCGTATCTGTTTCAGCGAGTTCGTGCATGAGGGCTGGGCTCGTTACACGAAGCTATCTTAAACTGAGATCGATTTTTGTCAATATTTTCTGGAACACTTCCATTGAATCAAACAACAAACACGAGAGCGCTAAGATGAAAGTTAAGACGTCTTAGTTTTATGAAAGTTTTGTGGCACTGAGGCCTGTTGGTAGAATTAATCTGCAAATGCATTGCGGGTTATTTACTCTGGGTTTGGTGATAACGAGATTTAAACACAATATGAGATAACAATAGGGTGAAACATATATGTGGGTGTACATAGCAGTTTAAATAAAGTATAGAGTAGAGTGTAAACAATACTTTGGGTAAAATGAAGAAGCTATTACAAAATAACAATGTAGATAAAAAACAAATGATAAAATAAATAATGATTTAGTGAGTGAGTTAATGATTAACGCCATTTTCAACGATGTTTTAGTTATTTAACAGCGCTATTTAAGAGGAAAGCCTGCATCGCCAGTGTGGTTCTGTGATGCAGTGAAACCTGCGAGCTTCGGCTAGTATCTGTGAACCAAGAGTGTTGCTGTGTTACACAGCATTGTAATCTGTCTTTACACTGTGCTGAAATGTTTCCAACACAGAATGACGCCACGCTGAATAACAATGCGATAACAATGCGATAACAATGCGAACGAAACCAATATAAAATATACATAACAATACAAATGACAATAAAATAAAGTTATCAAATTAATAACCCCCCCCCCCCTCCCCCCCACACACACACACAGACCACACAAAACAAAATATACCTAACACCCTCTCCCCCAAATAAAAAACAAACCAACAAAACAACACTTTTAACAAAAGAAAACAAGTATATGTCAAATAGGTTATGGTATTTCTTTAGATAGAGAATCTTATTTCGCTCCATCGCGTTATATTCTTTAGTGAAACAATAAATGGTTACAAAAGCCAGTTTAACATTTGATGGGTGAAGTTGCTACCTATACATGTACACATACACATATGGTTTTACTTTTAATTTGTATGTTAATCTAAATAACAGAATTCCTTATTCTACATAATATTGATTAAAGTATCCCAAAGAGTCAGAGGAGATTTCAGTTTCAAGTGACAGTTTGTTACATATTATAGATGTGGTCATCAAGTTGGTATTGTGCGTGTGAACAGTAAGCAATCCGTTAATGGATATTTAGAAGTGGTTAGGCATAATTCAGGACGTTTACTAGTATTGGCTTCTTTGTACGTATACTTACAACTTTTGGGGATATGTGTTTGTGAAGAAGGAAGAAGCATATGCCCCAAAACGTCGGCACATACGTTCAAAGAAGTTGACACGACTTGAAGTCCTAAAGTAAAATAATTAATGGCGTAAGTGAAAATTTAATCTATTTCACGTGATCATCACTGCAGACATTAGACGTAAAATCTAATTATCCTGTAATTGTTATTTAAGTAATTTAATTCTATATTTTCAGATTCCATCAATGTGTGTTAAAGTATTATTATACTAGCAATAGTTGGCAATAACCTAAGCTGGAAGGAGTAAATAAAATTAATTGAAAATAAACTCATAGTAAAAAATAGTTTAATTTCTATTTGAAACTAGTTTGATTTCATAAAGAAAATTCATAAAAAATCAACATGTTATCTTTAGAATTCTCAAAACAACTTCAGATATCATCTAGTCGTGGTGCGTACACCAGTTTACGATCAGCAAACACATATTTGCAGTTCCAGTTGAAGTAGAAATCAAACATAATGAACTCACATTTTTCAAGCTCTATTTACTTTTATGGTACATTCATAAAATGTCCTCAAATTCGTGTTAATATGGTCAAGTATTATTGTGTAAACGAAGGTAAAGATGTTTACAGTATAGCTGTATGATCATCTATTGATAGTTTAGACAATGCAACACTAGTGTCAGTTCTTTGTTAACATATTGTGAGAATGTTGACATCTGTCTTTGTATATTCAACATGACTGAGACTGGTTAACTTGACAAGCAGACCAAGTAGAACAATGATCACCGATGAGAACTGAGTGGGCGAGGCTAATAAAGAACCAAGAAAAGACCGTGAACATTTCAATTAATTCGATATCTGTCCGTGTCAGTTTGAAACTCTATTTAAGCCCGACACCAGATGTAGCATTTAGTGTCACAAACAATTACACATACACTAAACAAATGAGTTCAGTTTACAGATACCAACATCGCTGTAAATTGTGCACTGTTCAAAGAAAAAACTTGTTTTTACTTGGAAAGTGCACGGTTTACTATGAATTTGGCATTCGTGAATCAAACCAATTGGTTCTGTGAAATCGCAATTGTGACATTTCATTTCGCTGATTGTTCGCTCTTTTTACGGCACTGTTGACAGAGGTTTTGCCATAGCCACTTCTCCCCCCTGTCAATGCCCCCTACCCGAGATCTTCACCTTACGGGGACAGACACTTCTCAGCGTCTAAATCCCCCCAACTCTACCTTTTGTCCCTCACTCCCCAATTTGCTTCTTCATGAGAGATAGTATTTTTCGAACGTGAAGACTGAGTGAAGCTCGATCCACACTCGTGCTTGGGTAAACGTTATTACGGCCTCTTCAGGGTCTGGGTGTTTAACTTCTTCAGAAAAGCCCTCCGATTCCGTTCTGTAGCCCCGCTCATTATGCAAACTCGTGCAATTAGCCGGGATCGTGAGTGGAGAGGGCGGGGCGGGGTAAGGACGTTCATGTCACCTGCTCAAATACCACACACGCATCGCACAATACATTCTTGGCCACGACATGATACGTTACAGAAGTCTGCAACATATTCAATGGCGGCTACACTAGACCAATGAATTCAGTTTACAAATACTGAAATTGTAAACTGTTTCTTTTCTATGGGAAAATAGTTTCGGTTCACAAATGCTAAAAGCATTGGGAAGTGTACGGTTTATCATGATTATGGCGCTTGAAAACAATTTTACAAACCAATGATCGTATATGTAGACAGAATCGATTTTTGTGTTTGAAAAACCAGTTTTAGAAGTTCCTTAGAAATCATACAGTTTACAATAATTGTGGTATTTAAATTAATGTTTTCTTTTGAAGGTGCACAATTACAACATTATAAAAATATATAAACTAAACCAATTTGTTATTATTTTACTGAAGTGCTCATTTTACAACCATTTTGTCGCGTGTAAACAAAAATACATTGCTTCATTTTCTCGTTGTAAAGTAGAGAGTTAACAACAGTTTTTGCCTTTGTACAGCGAACTTGTTGGTCTGGTGCTGGAGTATGTTGCCCAGTGTGTGGGGGGTATATCGGAGGAACGTGTTCACCAACACCCACTATAAATACTTACCGATAGCCCCAGGGTATAGCGGAGTAGGCATGAAAATATTTGTTAAGTGTCGAGGAGGCGTTTTCTTCATAATAATGTCAAAGTGTCTTCTACAACAAATTACATAAAGTGCGTTTGAAAAAATAAATACTACAAGTGAAATCTGGATAGTAGGTTATTTCTGTCTCCACTCAACACGTCAAGAGACGTGTAGTGGATTCACGGGTTTCTCATCATCTAAATATACTGCATTTCCTGGTAGACACAAGTCACCTGCGATCAGAGGACATCTCAACGTATTCATAGTATTTAAATATGTTTTTTAAAAGATGTAATGTACTAAGAAACTGGGGGCTTCGATTTCGGATGATGTTGTTCTGCGTAAATTCTGCATCTTCGTTTTGACAAAAGTACAGACTATTTCTGTATTTGACATTCGAGGAACAAAAATTATTTTATATTGACAAACCACTTGTACATTGCAGTGTGAGTGGAATTATTTTATTTGACACGTTATAAGGAGCCAAACATCTTAGGGGCCCGTTTAACAAAGGCGTCGTAAATTTATGACGTCGTAAAAAAGGCACTGGGCCAATGGGCTACAAATGCCTAAACTAGTTGTGAACATTGCATTTGCTAAAAACAACAACACGTTTTGCTTTGGAAAATGCATAGTTGACAACGGTTTTTGGCATTTGTGGACCAAACGTCTTTGTGTAACTGCATCCTGGTGTTAAGTAACTGTGTGCGTTTCACAAACCACCTCACGCTATGATCACATACGTCATGGCTTTGGATATATGGCTTCACATCTTACATCGGTTTTAGTAAAGCACATTTACTTTTTTTAGCGTTTCGATGGTTGCATTGTACAGTACGTACAGTTTACATTTGCTTTTAGGCCTTTGTCGTGTACATCAACAATGACACTGTTCCACTGTTCACTGTAGTTTTGGATATGTTATTTTTATTGTTAAAAACCCCCACCGCAAACAACAATAAAATATATTATCCACAAAAACAAACAAACTAACAAACAAAGCAAACAATAATAACAACAAAAAGACCCCCAAAACACACACTAAAAAACACACCAACACCGCCACACCACCCCCTACTTAAACCCAAGAAAAAATCCTTAACAAGTTGCATGACTCACCCGAAAAGTTCTTATCCCAAAACAAGTTTGCAATGTCTGTCCGCCAATGGATATCTTAGGAAAGTTTTCACGTAAATGAATAGTTACCCATCGTGGGCGTACAATAACCAACAGCTGAAATAATATGTTGAACATAAAAGGGGTGGGGTTGGTATAGTGGGTGGTGGGTGAAGAATGAGACCAAAAGTAACTGCATATATAAACATAACACTTTCTTACAATAAACAAGAAAAATGTACATGTAGACAACAACAAAAGTTTATATGATGCCAATCAAAGTGTTATAGAAAAAACCCCATAAGAATCCCAATGCCAGATAAATATAGTTAATGTACAGAACAACCATCTAGCTTGTGAATGTTAACCATAATGAAGGATAGGAAGTGTCTGTAAACTGTAAGAATGGTATGTTAATATTGTAGGGCTAAATCAAAGTTCATACGCTAAATGATCTCGTATCACCGAAAGCGGTCAATGTTCAGTTTGGGATGATATCTGCTGTAGGCCAGGGATTGTTGCTGTCGTGACTGTTGCTGGTTGGAACCGGTTCCGAAGATGCGTGTGTCGAATCCAGTTGTTTTATCTTTGGGTCGTTATCACTGCGGGAAGTTCTTTTACGTGATGTCATGGTGTCTCTGCTGATGTCGACGCCACAAGTTTTATCTGGTGTTCCTTTGAACAATAAATCGACGAGCAATTTCTTGTTGTGCGGTTTCGGCTAGGAGCATTTAAGTGTCTGCCATCGGTCATTTTCAGAAATTCTTGCGTCATGAATGTTGACTTCTGATTCGAAATTCAACTCATTAAACGAATGTTTTTCCACAATAAAAAAGGCTCTCCACAACTCATGTTTAAATACCCGCAGACGCACTTGTTTTCCACGAAATTGCATGTGCAAAGTCAGTTTCACTGAATGTTCAGACAAACACTTCAAAGATGAGTTTGCACGTTCTATTACCGTGTTGTAGATGTGTGTTT
>JAULCD010127854.1:0-11272 GCA_032361085.1 Calliostoma canaliculatum
ATCTCCATGCTAAATTTAATGATAATCAAACCAATAGAACGGAAGTTTTGAGTCGGACAGGACTCCTTACAGTTTTCATAAAAATTCATCACTTATTGCCTCTAAACACAAAATTAACAAAAATATATTCAAAAATCGAATGTGATCAAAATCGAAAAATTAGTTACAAAGTTATGAGCCGGACAGGACACTAAACAGTTTTCTTTAAATTGTCACTTTTCATCCAAAACAACAAAATAACCCAAAATTTACAAAAATATATTCAAAATCGATTCACATGACACGTTATTATATGTTTACACATCTCCACACGAAATTTGATCAAAATCGGACAATTAGTTGCACAGTTATGAGCCGGACAAGAAAACGTGACTGACAGACGGACGGACAGACGGACGCACAGAGCCCATTTTAATACCCCCCACAACAACGGGGTGGGGGGTGGGGGTTAAAACTGCTAGATTGTACTCCTAACATAGACATATGTTGTAATTTATGTAAATGTGGATAGATTGAAGACAAACATTATTTTGTACTTGTTTGTAAATGCTTAGATGCAAGTTAAGTAATGTGAACACACTTCTACTGTCTATTCTTTTAAGAATTGAATGTCCATTAGAAATAAGGAATCTTGCAATGTACCTCTATTATGAATTTAGACGTAGAACTAAGATATTGTCTAGTGTTTATGTAAAATGACCATATTAATATATATATAATACATACTTACATCTGTAAAGTCGGTCTAAAGGTGGATCTAAGTGTAGCAGCTATTTTAAACAAATTGACACAGGATGGGTTTTTGAAGGCATAAGGTGGTCACACTTTAAAATTCGTTTTGGGAGATAACCCGTCTAAGCCGTATCCTGTCAGACTGTGTTGTCATTTCCTTTGTGTAAGCATTACATAATCTGGAGAACAGGTGTGGTATATGCCGGATGTACACTGGCATAACACACGGGAACGTGTATTGTCAATGCATTTAGAGGTAATTTTAAATTATGAAGTTAACAAAAGCAGTTAAAGACTAAAACTGTGTAAAATAATTTAGAAAATATTTTGAACATGTATTAGGAAAATTAGTTTGAAATGGTAAAAGTACATTTATCTGAATATAATTTTGCAAGAAAACATCCTAGGAAAGACTTGATATATGTGAATCATTTCTTATGTTTATGAAAATAAATGGTTGCAGTCTACAAGCAAATCAGCAATAATATAACAAAGTTTTAGTTTCCTACATGACCAGAATTACAATTTACAGGACTATGTCAACTATTTTATTATTTATGAAGTATTTATTGACTACAAACATCACGTCTGCAGTTTTATTTCTAAAAACTATTTTTTTTATCTAGAACAAGATTTGTATGGCCTTTTTATTTAGTTATGTAAATAAGTTTTTGGAAAATTATAAGTGTACTGAATAATTAATTTTAGGAATACGTTAGTTCTTTCAATTAGTTTTAACATTTCACCTTATTGTATTGTATAGTACATGTACTATTAACCACTTTTACCAGCGTTTAGTGTGAAAATGTTACACTGTGTTTCAAAATAGGGTATACATTCAAATCATACAGCCCACTCTTACTTTAATTAATCCAAAAGAACATCTTTCCAAGCCTTTGAATTTAAACAAACGTAAAAAATTATAACTTACCTGATGCGTGGAATGCTTCTTTTTGACAAAAGGTGAGCTTCAATTTCTTTTGGTCTCAGCAATGTTGACGTTTTGGGATGTCTGGACGTGGTTGTTGTCACGAACGATGCCCAAAAGACACAACTTGAGTCTTTAAATATCGTAGCCCCAATGATTAGACAGTTAGTCACATGACAATACTATCCAATGAAATTGGATATCTTAACAAGCTTGCCAATGAGAAATTATGTTCAATCAGGTGCATTAATTTTAGTTCGAAAAAGGGAGTAGCTATCTCAATTTAGCTAACCAATGAAAAGGCAGCAAAATATTTAGATCTAACCAATCTAAACGCTACCACCGGTAAGGCACTTTAACCCGCCCCTTCTCAGTATTCGTGGGTTTAGCACACTTACTCTGCACCTGGATGTGATTCTTATGGCTTATAGTCATGTTGTTACAAATTTCTGTTGGGCCCTATCATTGTTAGCACCAATTTACTTGCCCCTGGTAAGTGAATATGGGTCCGTGAATTGTGTTCATGTGTCAAGTTGACATGAATTTTTAAAAATAAAGTGATCAGCTAATCAGCAATTATGAATTTAAGTTTTTAGGAAATTGATTTAAGTTAGTGAAATGCATTCACAATGAGTATATAAGTGGATCTTTGCTTTATTGACTTTCATTGCACCATAGCAAATGTACAAGTTAACACAGAGATACTGTATCACATTTAACTGGGTATTAATATGCTTTGCTGTACATGTATTACATAGTATTTCATATTGAATAGCGTTCAGTGACTGGATTTATGTCGTAAAATGCAATAACAAAATCTTAATACAATATGTGGCACAGTAAAATGAGAGCACCCAAACGGGTCCTATAATCCGCTTAGAAGGATTATCTGTCGGGTAACCGAGAGCAATAGGAGCTTGGTAGGTGAGATGACCTCCTATTAGTTACTCCCTCTTAAATTTTTGTCTTATCTTTATTACTATATATGTACTTTTCTTCCAATTAATTTGTCATTATCACTCCTTGGCGAAATCACTTCAAGTGGAAACACAACAAACACCTGTTTTTAAAACTACCCCCCTTCAAACCACCACGCTCTTAACTGCATGTCAGTGTGTGTCAAAATTTACGGACAATGTCACATGGGGACTATCTCAATTAGTTCTCACAACACACGAGATGTACAGGCATATAAGGCCTGGACGAAATGCATTTACATTCACAAACAGCAACAGCGTTAGCGGATCAAACATTCTATTATCTTAAACTTGTGTCGTGATCTAAACAATGGACAAGCGAATGCAGCATACAGCCTGGTCTGAGACAGCAGAAAGCTCAGGTAAGCTCACTAACAATTTTTTTCTCATTTTTGGTTCATTGCCAGAAATATTTATTTCGTAAGCACATAAACATATTATCGTAATCTGAAAAACATCCACATAATTGTGTTATGTGAGAACTATACCATCTAAATTGTATTACCAATTATCAATTCAAATAATATGATTAACTTTTTTTAAATACATTGTATTTAGGTTTAATTATATGAAGGAAAAAAACCACCAAAAACAATGATGATTGTATCACTATATAGATATGACTTTTGCTAATGGTTTTTATGAACTTTATCTTTTATATCTTAAGTTTATCCATGTATGTATATTCATGTATAGAAGCAAGGTAAACTTTCTGATATATCTCTAGTGGTGAACGGTAAAAATGGCACGGTAAAAATGGCACAGGTAAAAATGGCACAAGTGACAAAATAGGAAAAATTAGCACAACTTAACAAATATTTAAATAAATACAACATTGTTCATATGAATTTAAGAAATATTTGTTGTAATGAGTATAATGAGTGTATGTTCATTAACTCTAAAACACAGTGTATTTTATGTTGATATTTTCATTACATAAAATATTTAGTTGTGCCATTTTGTCTTATTTTATCAGTTGTGCCATTTTTACCTGTGTCATTATTACATGTGTCGTTTTTAATGTGCCATTATTACCTACATTTTTTCTAGTACATGACACTACACACGCAATTGTATAAACCAATGTAGCCATGTTGATGCTGTGAGTCGCTTCAGACAGTCTGGATGTTATAAATTCATCTCGCACACCTGCACACGACACTAAACACGCCTGCTGCGTGTATTGGCAACCCATGCGGTCAACTCGCCTTGGCGCCGCGAGTCTGGATCTTACACTATTTTCTAAATTCATCTCGCACACCTGCACATGACACTCAACAAGTATGCAGTGTGTATTGGCAACCATTGCGGTCAACTCGCCTTGGCGCCGCGAGTCTAGGTCTTACATTAACCCCCCCCCCCCCCCACCCGATAAGTTAATTGACGGTTTCCTGTTGGAAATACATACACCCATCTCCAGTTATGAGATTGCTAAAAGGCACCTTAAATCAACGTACATAAGTAAGTAAGATTGCTAAGGAATTGGTATTGATGGAAATTGTCGCGTAAACGAACACTTACCTTGTTAATTGGTACAACAATTTAGATAACTGGCATAAGCAATAACCGTGACAACAATGCTAAAAAATACAATATTGAACACAACAATACTATATAATATATATGGGGAAGTTATGCCTTACTAATATTTATGTATAACATTCAGGTATATGCAAAATGAATAACATTTTGTACACAACAAACTGTTTAATTGAAATGTTTGTTCTTCCAGGTAGCGAATTTCGTTTTGAAGACGAAAACAACAGCGACACAACACCTGAGTTCTCCGGCCACGTCAAGGTAATTCGTTTAGGGTGTACACATAGCACTCATTTGTGACTCTGATTTCCACAGTTGTACAGCAAAACAGTATTTTAGGTTTGGATACACAAATGCTGCACATGTAAATCTGAGTGTTTGTTATCACAACGGTATACGGAAAGAAAGTAACAGAAAAAAAGGAAACGAAAAAAAAGTAACATTTTTTTGCTAGGAAAAAAAGAAACGGAAAAAAAGTAACAGTAAAGTTGGTTTATTGATTGTATTTATATAAAATGCCACAATTTGTTTGAATTCGCAATCTTTACTGAACTTTTATTTGAACGGGAAAGGCTGAGATGTGTAACTCTCACTTGATACCCAGTGAATCTTTGACTACCAAGTTTATGCTAAGTTGTACTTAATAAGTAGTTGGTGGAAAATATTCTGCCCTTCCGTGTATGTAGTATTATGGCGCCCTTATTCCATTTTTAATGTTATGTTGTGTTATATGCAGAAACTAATTCAGCAAAGGTACGAAAACTTAAAGACTCGCCGCGGACCGATTGCCACATCAACACCCCAGACAAAAGAGTATGAATTTGCAGGTAATTTAGAAAAGAAATATTTCTTTTCTGTTGGGATATTTAAAACTAATATGTATCTCATTGCTTAACAAGTGATAGAAATGAGTTGTCCGGCTTAGCTTATTTTTGCGATATACCAATTATTACAAGTTTGCAACCGCAAGGATAATGTGTAGATATACTGTGACATTTTAATTGCAGCGCATCACGAGGTAAAGTGAACTTCATACATACCTGCATGTATTTTTTAATATATTATATATGTATTGCAGAAGAAGACGACGATGATGTGGGAAATGCCAGGCAACTACTAAAGAGACCCCAACCAAACAGTACGTATTAGAAGACTATATTAGTCTTAACAAATTAACGATATTCATCAACTGTGGTAATGAACTTGAAGGATTGTCGTGTAAAGGTTGTAAAATAGTGTTTTAAACATTAAATTAAACATTAACTTAAACATTAACATTAAATTAAACACAATTGTGTTCCACCGAAGCCTTTACAGAACACTTGTTAATGCATACCTGTACAGTCTATCGTGACCTGTTTTATTTCAAAACATTGTTTTCAAAGTATACAGTATACACGATATATATGACAATTTTTCTCTCATTTCAAATTACCCGTGTGTGTACAAAAAGCAAATTTTATTTATCCTGCTTATCTTACAGGGGATCAGGAAACGTTTCTTTGTGAGACACCTCGTGTAAGATCAGGTACTGTGTTTTATTGCAAACTAACCACATTTGCTTACGTAGTATACTGACTATATATAGACTGTTGATAAGTTAACAATTGTATCAAAAATTCTGTATTAGTATTATGATTAATTAATACATTTCTATCGGTACAGAACACTTGTTAATGCATACCCGTACAGTCTATCGTGACGTGTTTTATTTCAAAACATTGTTTTCAAAGTATACAGATATATATACGATATATATGACAATACTTTTTATCATTTCAAATTACCTGTGTGTGTGTACAAAAAGCGAATTTTATTTATCCTGCTTATTTTACAGGGGATCAAGAAGCAGATCTTTGTGAGACACCTCGTGTAAGATCAGGTACTGTGTTTTATTGCAAAGTATAGTTATTAATTCGTATAGTAACTATATATATACTGTTAATATACAAGTTAACAATTGTATTTAAAATTATGTTAGTATTATGATTATCATACATTTCTTCTGCTTTATTATTCGATTCTAAGTCCGAATGTAGGTAAAAATGGCACAAGTGACAAAATAGGATAAAATGGCACAACTTAAGTAAATATATATTATTCAAAATATCAACATAAAATGCACTGTATTTTAGACATAAGACATGTACTTTTTAAACTTGAAAGATTGTTTAAGAAAATATACTCATTATACTCAAAAAAAAAATCTAAACAATGTTACTTTCTGGTATTTATTTTAATATTTGTTAAGTTGTGCCATTCTGCCTTTGTGTCACTTGTGCCGTTTCTACCGTGCCATTTTTTAACATGCGCCATTTTTACCGTTCACCGTCAAGTCCACCGCTTGTGTCATTCCCTACCACTGGGGAAGTGGATGTATAATGAACGGGAAGCTGGTATGTCATTGTTGTATGTGTTACATTGATGTGTCTGATTACATGTTATATTCAATATTTATCAATGTAGAAAAATCAAAAGCCTTTAGCGAGCTGCTGATGGCCATGAAAAACATGGAAGGACGACTGTATGGAGCCATTGCAGATCTGAAAGGCGAAGTGGGAGCCCTGAAGGAAGAGCTGGGAAGTATGAGGGAGGAGATAGGAGGTCTCAGGATGGAACTTACTCTCAAGGATAAACAGGTATTATTAATATGTATATACATGTTTCCTTATGTATTTGTAACATTACATATAGTTTATATAGAACTATTCATGACTGATATTTTTAATTGCCTGTGACTCATAGCCATTTATGTTATATTTTCTTCAGTTGGCTTCTGTAGCAGCTAAACCCGTGGAAACTGGAGCCCCTGCAGCACAGTTCCTACCACTAGCATCCAAATCTATGAAATCTAGTGCTAAATTAAGGGTTAGTAATTTTGATAAACTAGTTTTGTTTGCAAGAATTTCACATCTTAACGGATATTGTCATGTGGTACATTCCATCAACTACACATTAAATGTATAGCTATGCTAGGTGTCACGTTATTTGCATAATAGTATTACATTACCAAAATGACAAGTTATGTGTAAACCAATATGGCGGAGGTAATAAGATTTTACGAGTATAATTACAAAATGACAGTAGTTTACAATATTGGGGTTTTAAACTGGCTGAAATATTGTAATATGCACGGTCCAATATATTTTTGGGGGTAATTTTATGTTGTCAAATATGTGTTCGATAATAGTTTATTACTTTTCTTCACAGGAAGCCTTACGTTTAGCACTAGATCATGTAGAGAAAGAGAAGGGTTGGAAAATTGACATGAAGTTTCCGTAAGTACACGTACTTGAGTATTTTCTTTATGTTAATCATACATGTATATGCTTAAACAACATACAAACAATACAAAATGCTACTAATACACATCGACTATCATTACGAAAAGAGTATATCATATATACATAAAATCTATTTCCACGGTTACAAATAATCTAACTGTTGTTTCTTAACGCACATGAGATAAATTATATACGACATGTACCTACTTGTACCTATTTCAATTTAGACTAGACGCCGGACAAAACCAACTTACTATGAAGTACATTTGGGACTTTACAAAGACCATCATACCGGGTATGAAGCCAGATGAATTCAAAGGTAAGTGTTAAATTCTACAGGGAGTAGAAAAAACCCAGCAATATCACTTAAAGGAAAGGTTGTCTGTAGGGTGTCGGCCCGGGAAAGGGAAATTTTAATTTGATTTAGTGCTGGTAAAGCGAAAGCTATCTCTGACTATGACCGGGAAAGCAAAAAACGTAATAATTGCAAAGAAAACATCAGATTACTGTTAATGATATACGCGTCCAAAGTTTTGCTTGTGAAGGTTGGTGTCTACTTGACATAAGACATGTACTTTTTAAACTTGAAAGATTGTTTAAAAATTATTATCATTGCTCCTAATCTACCTTGTACTGGGGGATGCCCGACGATTTGCCCCACGACTAAATCGCCCCCTGCCCTGCCCAACCAACTCGCCCCCAATGCAAAAGTGAGCTAAAACATTCAAATAATTTTCATCACTTAACATGATATTTGTGTTTTTAATCAGCTGTATGACTAGTAAAAATTAAAAAAAATAAAAATTTAAGTGTTTTTCGCTTCTACCATCGTCACTGCTGACAAAATGAATATCCCCCTACTCACCACAGGCCATAGATAATCTGTTAATCTCTCAACTCCTGGCGAATTTGAGTTCACTTTGACTAATTGGTTATAATCCTTCAACTCATGGCAAGTTCACTTTGACTAATTGGTGATTAATTGGCTTTTGATTTAATAGTGCTAAAGATTGTGAAAATTGTGAAAATTATAAACTCTATTAAATAAATGTCTAATTTGTCCAAAGTACAACGTGTCTGTCGTATCAAAATATATGGGGTCGAAATGGCATGGGACAAGTTGATTAGGGTCGAATTGGCAGGGGCGAATCGTCTGGCACCCATACTGGGCAGCATGATAATAAGTGATATTAATCTCCAAATGAGTTATTGCATCATTCACATGTTCTGTCTTCTCTATTAGTGTTGTTTCATCTTCCAGTTTATATTAGTAGACTGTAGTTATTTAGCTTAAATTTTCTTGAGGTAATTATATTATGTATCACAGTGAGGTAATTTTCTAGATATAGTAGGGTCTTAAGTAATTCATAATAACTTGCTTTGAAGGAATGTTAAAATTTAGATTGCACTGTACAAGTGACTTTATCGCGCGGACTCCTAATAGAAAAATTCTTACTGTAATATAAATAATTATCCTGGTGACTGTTAGCTCTGACAGTATTAGCGAGGCATATGCCGCTAGATACAACTGAAAATTAATAAACAAAGAAAACCCATTGACAAGATTATTGACGAGCGGTCACGTGCAATATTGAAATGCGGTAATTAGTTGAGTAGCTTTCTTTGTTTGTAGGCTGGTATATAATTTCGGATTGTGAATTCATACCTCATATGCTCTGAATTCTAACTGCGTTATGAATAAGGTTAAATAAAGCACCTAAACCAGTGATACGGAAGTCGAAATTGTATCTGCAGCAAACAGTGCGGGAGATAGTAGTGACTTGTTACAAGAGGAAATACAATGTCATGCTGTGATCCTCCCAAGCTAAAAAACGAAGGGAATACAACACTGCGACGAAACAATTCATGCTAAAATCGCGATGTATGCTATTGACAATGGCATAATGAAAACTCAGTTTACTGCTAAACTAAAACGAAATGTAAGAGAATCAACAGCTTGCAGCATGAAATTGGGTTTTCTTAAACAAGCGGTACAAACCGGTGAAACTCCTCAGCGATTGGTTAAAGCAATTCAGGGTCAAAGACTAAATTAGGATAAAGTGTGGTCGAAATAAAAAAAACTAGATACTAGACTAGACTAGACTAGACTTGCGGGTTGGGCAATTATGAGAAAATGCCATAAGTTAATGTTAACAGAATTTTGAGGGAACATTGAGCTGTGTCACTTCATTGCCGGTTTTCAGCAGTATTTCAGTTATGTTCACGGCGACAAATTTATTGTAGGGGGAAAGCCTGCATCACTATTGTGGTTATGTGATGCAGTGAAACCGGAGAGTTTTCGGCTAGTACTTGCGAACGAAGGGTTGTACTGTGTTACAGCATTGCACCATTTCCTTACTGCATGTAGAAATGTTGTCAAAACAGAATAACACCGAGCTCACCGGGCAGAATTCAAACCCACCACTTCTTGATCCGTGATCCAGTGCGCTATCAACTGCGCTACTAACCCCTTCCCCTCTCCCCAACCCCCTCCCCCCGTCCTAACTTTGGGTGGCCAGAAATGTGTATGCATCAGTCATGGCATCAGTTGTTTGTAAACAGGTAAACATTTTAGTATTATAATTTGTAATTTTGAACATTTCTTAAAACACTTTGTTAATATGTTCTTTTACAGCTGCTCTTTTGCGAGTGTTGCAATCAAAGAAAGAAAGGATGTCCAGGAAGAAGACGGGCAAGGATGCTTCCCACCGAAATGCCTCCCGAAAGAACAGTAGGAAACTCACGGTAAGATAAAATGTAAAACTATACTATTCGTATCTGCTCATTGTTTATTTGGTTATTCTTAAAATAAATAAATAAATAAAATAATAATTGATAGCTAACCTTAAAAAATTATTTTTTAAAAGAACGTTATTAAAAAAACACTTAGGTATGCTTTTATAAAGTGTTGTATGGTTGGCAACTGCTCACTCTAATCTACAAGGTGTAGACTGGATGAACAATGATAAAAACGATTACAAATTAAACGTTATGGAAATGTTTAAATAAGCAGGAGTGAGCTAGAATTTTACCACCATTTTCAACAGTATTTTATGTATCTCACGGCTGCTCATTCAAATATACTGTTATTTAGCTGACCCCTAAATTTTTAATATTTTAATATAAATATTTTATTTGTTCAAAATGGTTGTATTGTTTTCAAACATTTTAAAAATTGTTACAGAAAAGCAAAAGCCGGGTCACCGGGATCCAGAATGCCGACCTGCCCCAAGAAAAGAAGGAGAAGTACATCCGCGTTTTGAGGAAAGCCCAGATGATGTCATCAGAAGAGAGTTCGTTTGACGAAAACGGTGAGAGAATATTTAAGGTAAGAAGACGAGACTGGGAGACTGAGGAGCTGCGAGATGTAAAGAAAGCTGCAGACAGGACATACACCAGAGAAGCAGCTGGTGTCATCACACCACGGGTGCGGAGAGTCATGGGGCCTGCCTCCACAGCTCAACCACCTGCATCACTCGGCGGGGAAGATTGTTGGGCCAGTACAGCGCTGACCTACCATGGGTTTTTATAGACAGCAATTTCATGTAAAGCATCGTTTTGCCAAATTTAAAAATAAGCATAAAATAGATATTTTAAAACAATTATTTTTTTATTTATAGCCTTAGAAATAAGTACCTACTAACATTGTGTTTCTATTTTTATTGCATCACCTGTATATTGTGTACAAATGCTTATTGTTACTGTTAATGTTATTATCACTATCATTGTTATCACTACTGTATTATATTATGTTATGAGGTTTTTTTCAACAGTGATTGGAGCCACTTAAAATTCAGAAATGTCTAATGTAT
>JAULCD010127965.1:0-11272 GCA_032361085.1 Calliostoma canaliculatum
GTAAGTGGTGGTACTATCCAGTGGATAGGATCTTTCTGTATACACATGTAAGTGGTGGTACTATCCAGTGGATAGGATCTTTCTGTACACACATCTGTGAACTTTATTACTTTTGTAAAGCAGTCATTTTTTTGCTTTTTATAACAAGTTTGTGTTATTGTTAGTTTTACACCTTGTTCTACTATATATACATTTCTGGGTTAATTTAGTGTTTCAATATGGAGGTTAACACTTAAAAATAATATTCCAAACAAGAATAATAGCTGAAGAGTGAGGAGGCAGTAATAGACTTACTATGAAAGTTAACAATGTTTATAAGAGACGTGTACACCCAGTATAACTTTTATCAGTGTCAATTTTTTAGAAAAGACAAATTTAGGCAATATATTTGCATGTCAACAGTTTTGTTTTTGTTTTTTTCACTTCTTACTTGCAAAGTCTTGAATGAGTTCCATTGCTTGTTCTTCCTCAGCACTGAAGTGACAATCTTCTCCATCAGTACCTTTGAAACTCTTCTGTGCATAGCTCAAAGAAAACACAGTTATAACCACAACCTCGAGCAAAACTGAAGGTGTGAAGCTTTGTGAAATGAGATGTGAAGGAAAACTTGCCAACAGAAGTTTCTTGAGATGAAAAGCTGTGTCGAGGTCTGCAAAAAAAATTAAAACAATAAATGTGAGTGAATTGGGAGGCCTTTTTTAACAGTATTTATAAATGATTAACAAGTTTATTGCAGGAGGAAGTCTGCATGATGTACGTAATTACGTAATGCAGTGACACCTAAAAGTAGCAAGTATAGTACCACAGGCAGAGTAGCTAGCTCATCTGGTTACTACATTTACACAGTGGACTGACAAACCTTCAAGTAATCGTTAAATTATGTTTATAAACTACAAACTATGAATGCAATGGCTTAATTCACAACAAATATATTGCAAAAACTTTTTGTGTTCAGACATGTTCTATGAAACCTGTTCAAGTCACTGTCAGTGTCAGTGTCACATCTTCAACACGTTCCTATTTCATGGTAATAGATTTTTTATCCTCAAACAAATGTTGATATTTATTTTAATTCTGAATCTGTGTGGTTTGAACAAACTATATGCATGCATACATTAATATACAGAATCATTTATTTTTGGTTGCACTTTGGAATTTGTGACAATGCTCTGCTGTCATTTTTAATAAACTTCAGAATGTGTAGCTGTAGGCTCTACTTACATTTTTGGTGTAGCAGAGCATCGATCGTCACAAATCCAAAATGCAACAAAAATTGATAGTGAGTAAGTGAGTTTACAATTTAAACCATATAGTTTTTATTTTTAAAAAACACATGTTTTAGCTCAAATTCAGCTGTAAAAATGCTTTATCTATTGGCAGGCAGTGGGGGATGAAGGCCTAAGCGGTATAATCCCCTGAGACACAGATATATTAACATATGAAGCCAACATACCTCTGGTGACACTTAGTATCGTCAACTTCACTAATCAGGTTGTGATTAACTAAACTTGTTAAGAAGTAACAATAACTACATGATCACAACGTATTTTCGATATACTCCACAAACTACACAGGATCGACTGACTCGATATGTATAGGAATATAGAGAATTGATGTGCTCAAATGGTGAAAATATTTAATTGTGTAGTATAACAACATAACGTTGTCCTGGACCGACTGCCTAATAAAAATAATCGTGAGTAGTGAATAGCAAAACACGGATTACTAATATATTACCTAGCATGACAACAAGAATGAATCAATTAATGTTTAATTGAAAGAAAAACACAAAGTAAATATACACAAAAAAGTCATGAGGTCCGAGCGCTGGTAATTTGTTTGGTGACAACCAGTGGGCAAAATTGTTGTATGCCAACCACATCTTCTGTCGATATGTCCCCAAAGTAGTGGGTTGCGAAGGCTGATGTTAAGTTCACTATATGGTATCAGAATGTATTGTTGTTTGTAGCGATCGATACATCAATGTATCGTTTATATTCATGATACAAATATTGTGATATAATGCCTAAGTAAAATTTTCATCAATGCATCGTATCATATGACAGGCGATCGTTACAACCCTATTGGTCTGATCTCAAATGATGACATGAAGACCCCAAGCTGGGGGGTCAGAATGCATGCTTGATCTTTCATGAAAAATGCCAAGAGCAACTTTTGAAGTTTGGAGACCTTAGTGACCTTGACAACCAAGGGACAATCAAGCTGATCGCCACCAAATAGGTTGACTTGGTTGAACCCTTGAGACGATGGGATGACCGAAAGTAGAAAAGGAAGTCGGCCACCTGTGAGGACGTCGCAGAGGTCAGATCAAAACTTCACGATTCAGAGAAGGTGGAGAAAGAAGTCCACTTGTCATCATTTAGCTTTGGAGTCATGACTCTGGGCCTAAAGAGAAAATGGCTTCAGCCTTAGCCGAGTAACCCTTCTTAAACAACAAGGCTTTGAGCAGTCCTAATTGTTAAGTTGGAAGTTTTCTATTCCCAGATGAACGTCGTCGCTGTGTGGATATGAAAAAATCCTCCGGAAATGGCAGTTTGAAAGGTGGCCGGTTTATGACTTGTTGTAGTTCTGGAAACCCTGTTCTGGTCGACCAATAAAGCTTGATGTAGCTGTTTGATCTGCCAAATCTTCTCCAAGATCAAATGTAACCAAACGGTTGGCAGAAACGTATAAGCATCTAGACCCTACAAATATATCGCATAGACGTCGTGGTCCCAGGTCAGCCACTCCGGGACGGGGACACGAATCGAGGAAGCTGATTGTTGTGCCGCGATGTAAAAGGTCTGTCTGTAATGTCCAAAATTTCTTCGTTAGAAAATGAAAGATGGTAGGATGGACAATCCACTCCGTGATTGACGAGACAGGGCATCGGCAATCACGTTTTTGGCCCCGGGAATGTGACAGGCCTTGACCTCCATACGTCAAGAACTTGACCGTCAAGTCATGGAGGGCTGATAACTGGGTCAATGATTGTAAGTTGATGTAATGAACGACTGTCGAGTTGTTCGACTGTATTATCACCAGATTGACTGCTGTTTTGAAAAGAAATACTACATTTTGTAGATCCTGGGCAGGAGATAACTCAGACTTCTGAAAGCTGACGAGCCATCTGAGATGAACTTGCAGATAAAAAGTGGGAGACTTCTCTCCAAGTGAATCCGGAGGGAGTTCATTTCTTTATAGTCCGTCATCTAGGTGGAAGGCGATCCTGATGTCTAGGTGATGGAGGAAATACAAAGCCGGCTTGATTATACGAGTATAAATGCCGATTGGTAATGATGCCCATTGGTAATAAATTTATTAACAGACAAACCAAAGGTATTTCTGGAACCAAAGATGAATCAAGGCATGAACCAAGGCATGATCATCTGCCATAGAGAGCTGGGAGAAATCATGGTAAACATGTCTGGTTTCTGAAGATACATGGCAATGAAGTGTTTCAGGTTGAATATGACATGCATTTTTAATGAATTAAGGAAGATAGGGGAGAAAAATCCAGGCGAAATGACTGTTGGTCCTACGCATATTATGGCAGTCCTCTCCACTAACATGTTGCTGGCCTTTGTCAGCAAGGCCGATGGTGAAGTCTATAATGAAAGGAAAATGTCAGCAAAGGGGAAGGGGAAATGTCTGTCGTCAAAAGCCTTGTCACGTATTGGTCTTTGAGGACTTCTCATCTTTGGGAAAAGTAATGAAACCTCCCCAACCGGTAACGTCTCTAATGGTTGTGCCACAGGTATGGACGCGGGGGAATGGAATTTCCATCACCATCACATGCAAGAGAAGGGCATCACTTGTTACCACCACATTTCAACAGTCTTCACTTGATCATTGGTCACATTGCAACGACTTGTTGTTCCGAAAGACACTGGCACATTGCAGTGACGATATATATTTGTTCTGATATATTAGCAACAGGAGATTGATGACATTATGAGCTGTTTCTTACTCTCTAAAGAGTATTTATCCAACACTGATAAGATGGTGCCACTAAAAAGTTTTAACAATGTCCACAGTACCAGGAGAAAAGGCAGAGTGTGGCATTTAGGGAGTTTAGAGGTCGACAGAAAACCTTGTTGCCAGATATGAGTTAGTTGACATGACAAAAAACATGAATGTCCAAGGGCGTCTGTGGACTTTTCTTGAACATAAGTAAGAGTAGGGGCGCCATACGTTCATTATCTGAAAGATTTTTAAAAAAACGTAGCTGTGGAAATCCTCGCAAGAGGAAACAACAACGACCAGTCAAAGTACTTTGATACAAACACAATGTAGTTAGTTCCAAAGAGAAGATGTGTTACACAGCTTTGCAATCTGTCTATACTGTGTCCAACACAGACAATGACGCCGAGCCCCCTGGGTTGGATTCGAACCACTGACCTTTTGGTCCAAATTGCGGTACACTAATCACTGCGCTATCCCGCCCCCCTCAAAGAGAGGTAGTTGTGTCGTCAATCTTGAAACCTCACGCCAAAAGTTGATTTTCATCGTAAGGCTTGAGGAAGTTTGACATCCCAGCAAGGACTTTTGTATCCAGCGGGGATGGGTGGTTCTTGACAGTAGTTGACAATGTCGTAGCAGTAGGTAGAATAGATGTTGTTGATGAGTACAGCGACAAGAATTGTCCAGATTCAATTGAATGTTACCATAGTAACAAAAGTGTTCACACAAAAGAAATTGGAGAGTAAGCCTTACTAATCTAAGCTGATTTGTAAAGTAAGCTATAACATACATTTTTAACAGTACATTTATTGTTTTTAAATCCATACAAAATGAAAACACCTAAAATTTTCCAGCTATGATAATTACAAACTCACTTTTAACGCTCACCACCGCAGGCGTAAAGCTGCCTTTGCTATTTTGCCCTTACTCAAACATATGTTAACTGAACTCGGCTGGTTTGGACTCAAAATAGGTTTTTGCTTTTTGAAATCATGGTTGCTTTGGACATTGAAAACGACCATTATTCTACATTCTATAACACACCAATATATTGTAAAAATGAGCTGGGCACAAACTTCACATATGAATATATTGCATGTTATTTTGGTTTGTAATTATGTTCAATCTATATTTTCTACAATCAACCTAATTCATATTTACTTAATATCTATATACTGTAAATCATGGAATTAATGCGAGCATAAAATTAATGCCAAAAATGCATCCGACTCTGGCTCGCATTAATTTCATGCTTGGCTTTTTAACCTCGTTGTTTTTGGATGGTGGCATTTAATTCATGTCACATTTTCATCTGCCGTCGGCACAACACATGCACAACACATGCACAACACATGTACAACACATGAACAACACATGAACAACACATGTACAACACATGCACAACACATGAACAACACATGCACAACACATGCACAACACAGGCACAACACATGCACAACACATGTACAACACATGCACAACACATGCACAACACATGCACAACACATGAACAACACATGCACAACACATGCACAACACATGCACAACACATGCACAACACATGCACAACACATGTACAACACATGCACAACACATGTACAACACATGAACAACACATGAACAACACATGAACAACACATGCACAACACATGAACAACACATGCACAACACATGTGCATCAAGTGGTTGACGTCATGTTATTTTGTGAACAAAACAAACGCCTCCAAAAGAAACAAATATTCATAATGTTTACTTCCTATGAATAAATATGTGTGAAGCTTGCACCCGAGTAAATAAATAATTAACATAATTTATATATGTATTGTTAATATGACACTTTACACATGAAAAGCCATGAAAACATTATCCAGAAAAGTTTTAACGGGGAATGGGAATAATTGTACGCCGGTGAAAAACACATTCTTTTTTCAAAGTCTATACTGCTCTGTGGAGCCCTGGAAATGCTAAAATCATCTCTCCTAATTAATGTTATTCTGAAAATAGCCCATAGCTTGGGTGTGACTACCGGGAACATGTGCACCCAACCAGCACTGTAAGAGTTTAAAAAAAGATATGTCTATTTTTTTTTTCGACCAGACAAAAGACAGTATGATACTGCACCAACTTAATATAAAAGAGAATTAGGCAAGGTAAATAACAACAAATATAATTAAAGTTGCAAGCAATGTTTGGGTTCAAAGTTCACGTTTCTTAACAAGCAGAAAAAATGTTGAATGAATTTTAAAAAAAAACCAACAAAACTTAAGAACAGCACTGTACCTTTAATGAAGTTGCAGGTCAACTTGACATAAAGAAAAGTAATCCGTGGTTTTTAACTACGCCTGCCCTAGACCTTGCACCCTGGGATCTTTGAACCCTGACCCGTAAATCCCACGACCCTATGACCAAGCACCGTCTTAAAACTGATGGTGCACAGTCTACCGACACTGGTAGAGCCAGGGTCGGACGTCACGCGATTTACGGCAATCGGCGGCAAAGTCGCTGCAAAATACTCACAAACAGAAGGGAGTGTGTGGAATTTCAAGTCATTTTCACAGCTAAACTGTACATATTTTGAAATAACACTTTGAACAAAAACTATTCCTGTACCTATTTGCTTTTTAATGGTGAAAGGTAAAAGTATTTGTCAGTTATAGTTAGGGAGAAATTGAAGAATTTTGTGTTGTAAAGACTCGTTCTGGCTAAGCTGGCTAAAGTTGCTGACACTCTAATTTCGCTTTATTTAAAGGGACCCAATTTAACTTTGTTTTATTGTGTGTTTTTGCTGTTTTTGGTCTTTGTCGTGTACATTTTGATTGTAGCTGTTTAAATAACACATATGACATTTAACCCTTTGCGTGCGGCATTGTTCTTTGCTTGCGCCCGCCAGTGGCGCATCCCGGACGGCTATGCACGCTGTTATGAGCCGGGCGAAATGATTCGGCGCGACCCGGAAGGCTCTTGGGCGGTATTGGTGGCATGTTGGACTTATAATTATTACTTGTTTTGCATTTTGAGAGTTCGGACTTAGAATAATTTTTGCTTTTTCGATAAAATAAAGTTGTTGTCTGGACTTTGGCATTTGGCATGTCTGGACTTACAATATTTTGGACTAAAAACGGCTTATTGTTTGGACTTTCGAATATTTTGGACTAAGTCTGAACTTATAATATTTTTCTCAAATTATCGACTGTTTTTTAGTCTTTATTTCCAACTTGTGTTATTTGTAAAGTTTTATTTATTTTGTAGTTTGTCCAAACTTTGTCTTTAATTCCAACTTCTATTTTCTTGGTGTTTCACATCCCCGGGGTTCCCGGGCGAGGTTCATGTTTCCTAAGGGGTCTTCCATACAAAATACGGTGTCGCCCGTAGAAGACCGGGCCCGAGGTATATCGGTGTCGCGCCGAGCGTTGCCGATCTTCGTGCGAGACTCCGGGATAGAATTTACCGTTTTTCGTAAAAGCCCGGGAATTTTGACGTTGAAAATCTTTCACATTATATTGTGGGAGTGATGTTTGTGCTTCAGTGCATTTATCCCCAACTGACAACCAGAGCTTTCATGGCAATGGCGTTGTTGGCGCACGTGTGTGCAGGCCGCGCACGTCGTCCACGGCTCCTCGGCGAGAAAGTCAGAACCCCAGGAAATGGTTAGCCCTTTCAAAGGCTATTTACAGCAATATTTGGGCACATATTTGTGAGCTGGGCACAAGTTTTTCACATTTTAGGTTGATGTATGTAGTTTTGCCGGTTCAAATAGATGTTTATGGGTGCAATTATTCTACCTGTTGACTCAAAGATATTTCCTTCTCTGTGCAGGTAATGGTACTGTGAACTAACACCTTACACTGCAAGGATGGACGCGGGGGAGGGGTACACCGAAATCTACCAGAACGACCTATCTGAAGGAGAGTTCAGCGATTCAAACAGCGATGAGTACAAGTACGAGGAGTACGAGTACGGGGGTAACTCAAGCAGTGAGGGGGAGGACTCTGATTCAACTGCAACAGATGAAGATTTGTTGCAACAAGTAGACAACAGTACGGAAACTGAGGGCGACTTTTCTGGATTTGAAGATCAAGGTTATGTAGATCTTCCCTACAACTTTGATGACGTTGACTTCATGAGAAATTGGACATTAGGGCTTATTGGTCCAGTGAAGATGTGACAGCTACACCGTTTTTCCCGGCAACGCTGTCGAGTGATAGGTTTTGGCTTCTGATGAATTTCTTTCACCTGTCTAAAAACCAAAGGGCAGTGCCAAGAAATCATGAGAATTACAATCCGCTGAATAAACTGGATCAGAATGTTATCCATCGTTTTAGAAAAATGTACACACCGAAGTAGTTCATTTCTGTTGACTAAGGTACAGTTCCCTAGTGGGGCAACCTTAGGTTTCGTGTGTACAATAAAGATAAACCTAAGCGATATGGCATGAAGGCCTACATGTTGTCCGACTCAACAAATGGCTATTGTTTTGAGTTTAAACTCAACACAGGCAAGTCCGACGAGGCGGCCAGTGAGGGCAGCATCGTCTACGACATAGTCATGGACCTCATGAATGAGTGCCAGGGAAAGGGTTACCACCTATTCATGGACAATTTCTACTCGTCTCCCCGTCTCTACACAAACTTGTGGCGATGTGGCAGTGGCGCAACAGGAATATTGAGGATCAACAGGAAGGACTGCCCGCCAGAAATGAAAGACAAAAAGTTGAACAAAGGGGACACATTTACCATGCATAATCAAAATTTACAAATCACAAAATATCAAGATAGAAAGGCAGTATATCTAATGACTACAGTGAAAACTGACGAGTTTCAGCCTACTGGGAAGAAATGCGGAGTTACCGGCAACCCCACAAACGACCAAATGTTGTGATGGTCTATGACAAATACATGGGCGAGGTGAACAGAACTGATCAATTGCTATCGTACACTCCTTTCACTGCTAAGACTATGAAATGGTGGAAACGTCTTTTTTTTTACTTAATAATAATAATAATGGATAGCATTTATATAGCGCAAAATCTTTAAAAAGATAAACTCACTTGGTGAACCTAGCATTGGTGAACGCGTACATATTGTACAAAGAAGTGGATACTGGAGGGAGAGAGAAAGTTACAGCATGTGTTCAGAAACGAAGTCGTTAAAAAACTTGTTAGCTCAGTGGATATGGAGGATGTCACTGGGTTCAATTCCCGTCCTGGACGGCGCCGCTGCAACAGCGACCAAGGTACATTTCGTCTGCAAGGAAGACACTTTCCTGTGAAGATAAAGGCCACTGGAGTCAAGAAAAATGTGACCAGAACTTGTCGTGTGTGTTCTCCAGCTGAAAGGAAAAGAAGCCAGGCACCCACAAACCCTAGCAATCCCAAACCAAAAAGGCAAAAACGATTTAGCCATGAGTCGTCGTATGAATGTGACAGTTGTAAAACTGCTTTGTGTGTAGACCCATGCTTCAAGCTGTACCACACTGTGCAGGAGTATGAAAAGAGTTACATAAAACAAAAGTATGGTGAAAATAATGAAGTAGCTGCGCCAGTGGCTGGTCCGTCTGGAGTCTAAATTTCTTTCTTGCCGGCCATCACAGCCGTCGTCGCCCGCAACTTCTTATCTTCTTATACTTCAGGGTCGGCAACCTCTTTCTTATGTCTTTTTATTTCGTATATTCTTGTTCTCCTTGGTCGGCGACCCGTTGTATGTCTTCTTAGTTTCTTGGATTTCTTGGTTTGGCGACGACGTCAGGGACGGCGGCACCAAAACAGCATCATCTAGACGGCGCTCCGCACCTCGAGGATCGCCCCGGGGTTCGCCGCCACATGCTGATGACTGGTACCCCAGGCTTCCCCAAGGCTTGTTAGGCTGTCTCCACGGCGTCCCCCGAGCGCTGCCCGGAGCTCAGAGTGTTGCAAAACTGTACAGTATTTTGCTTTTAAAAGTAAGTTTGTAAATATGTTAGTGACTGAAAAATGTGTGAAAACCTTCTGCCAAAGTAAAATCAATAAAAAAAACCTTCCTTTTTTTTATCAAAAAATGTTTAAAAACGAGTTTGAAACAGTTGCGTCAAAAACGCTACAAATTCCTGTAATGACACGAATTATACCGGACATGCGCCGGCGTATGACTGTTCAATAAAATCTTTATTTTTCATCAAATTATGCGACTGTTTTCAGTCTTTAATTCCAAACTTTGTTTTTTATGTAAAACTTTTAATTGTTTTGTGTTTGCCCGAAAAGTTTTCAAAGTTGTTTTTTAACAACTATGCAAAAAACTCTAAAAATGAAAACAATGGTCCGGATTATGCCGGGCAATGCGCCGCCATCTTGTAATTATTTTGTGTTTAAATGCAAAGTTTTCAAAGAAGTTTTTTAACCACTATGTAAAAACCACTCAAAATGTATAAATGTCTAGGATAATTCCGGGTCATGCGCTGCCACAGAGTGCCTAAAATGAATGTCTTTTTACACAGAAAAATAAAGATAATTTATAAATAAAAAAATTAACTTAGGAATTAAAGATTGTAAAAGGTCGCAAATAATTGAAAGTATTTTGGTTGCGGATGTTTCCAGATTTGCCGTCTCAAAAGTGCCAAAAAACGGTGAAAAATGCCCAGAATTTCACCAAATGCGCCACTGGCGGCAAGTTTAACCATTTATATATTGATTTTAGGTCTCGGGTAATCGATAATTCGCACAGCAACATCCGCGCCGTGCCGCTAAAAATTTCGTACTTTTGGAAATTTCGCCCAGGTGCCCGACCTGGGAATATCAAGTTCAGAACCTGGAATCCATTTCCGGACGAAACAATACCGCAACCAGCGTTCGTCAAGCACTACCAGATTATTCCGGGTCCCGCACGGAGACGGTTAAGTGTACTCTTAGTGGACACAAACCACAAATTAAATGACCCTGGAAAGAATTTAGTGTGCAACATGAGATGTGGTTCAACATACCTACATTTTAGAGAGGAAAACAACAACTGCTTGTTTTGGTAAAAGGAAACATTGTACTCACAGCATGAGCTTATGACCAAGTTGGTTGCCAACTGGCTACGCTTTGTTGATCCATCACAAGCCAGACCAGTTGATTTAGACAAACAATCCATGTATGCCAACTTGTCACTAAAATACATCAGGCCAAACAATATAAATGTGATTCCAATTACATGTCTTTAAAATTTAGGGTGGGTCGGTCCCCCAAAAAATTGTTTTTATTTAATAGAAATATTTGTTTCCTGATATCCAATTTTAACCCTCTAAGAGCTGAGTGAATTTCAGCCAATCTTAAACCTGTGACCCCCTTGTGCTGTTG
>JAULCD010128076.1:0-11272 GCA_032361085.1 Calliostoma canaliculatum
AACATACATACACACACACACACGCGCGCGCGCGCGTGTGTGTGTGTGTGTTCGTCAGTACCTGTCCAGCCGAGACTAGCAGGCTGTACAGAGCCACAGAGTATACAAACTAAGCTTATTGTTAGGCGCTAGAAGGTTGGCGTTTACATTACGCACGTCGTCAATACCAGGTACCTAGTTATACTGATGGGTAAAAATATATATCCAACAAGGCCATTTTCTTTGGTTGACACCATCCAGCTACAATCCAAAAAACAATCTTAAACTGAGTGATATTTTTTTAAAGCATTTAAAAGTTGCTGTTCAAATATATGAAACTGACTATTATTGATGTCAACTTCTGTTTTGTTGTGTGCACAAGGCTTCTAGGCTTTTTTGATGAACGACGAAGGGGCAAGGACAATCCCAGAAACGTTGTGCACAAAATACAAAATAAGTTGAAATAAATAATAGTCATTGTCACATATTTACCTGCTTGTATCATCGCTCTATACACTAGGCCACGTGCTACCACGTGGGTTGTGACACAGCGCCCTCTAGTGTATGACAGTGTACGCTGTGACACCTCTTGTTGTATCTACCCACAGCGTCTAGCCGCTAAGTACTGTTACTATCCTTGTACTCCAGTCCAAGTACACGTTGTTAAAGCCATCGCGTCTCTGATAACCCCAGGTCCCATACTGTTACAATTGATATCAAATGAGGCCTCCACAGCGGGACTTGTAAACAATGATACGCCTTATCGCTGCAGTTTAAAACCAAAGATTTGCTTCAACCTTTTAACGCAGATTTCAATTAGTATGCCGTTCATCTTTGCTGTACCCTTTGTAGATATAAAGCCCATATCACCAGTGCAGTTTTGCAATGCCGTTATGCATCAAGTTGTGACTGGTAGGTGCCAAGGTGCAGCTTTGCACTTTGCCCTCTCTGCAAGTAAATTGTTTCTACCTTACAACAAATACCAAAACCCCTGGTCTGCATTTCACACTAGTCTCGTAACTTAAGGCTTTTGGCCCGTAGACTTAGTCCAGGAGCTCCGCACCACTCTCATCCGTTCTACAGGGCTGCTAGGATAGGGTGCAATGCTAGCATCACCTTGGTTCGTCAGTACCAGCCGAGACTTGCGGGGTTTCACAGAGACACACTTGATGTTACCCTGCTGTAAATTATGACCGCCGCGTTTTAACTGAAAATTTGTTGAAAACTGCGTTAAACCCTAACTCACTCACTCACTCACTCACTCCCTAACTAACTCACTCACTCCCTAACTCACTCACTTACTCGTAGCCCTAGTAGCTCAACGCACACGGTCACTGAATAACGGCGTTAAACTCTAACTCACTCACTCACTAGTTTAGAGGTGCCAAAGTTGTTGTAAACTGTACATGTACACTTTCCAAAGGTGAAGTTTATTTTTTTGGAAAGTGTTAATTTTACAACGACTTCTGCATCTGTAAACTGCACCATTGGTCCATTAACACAGAGCTCGAAAAGTGATTTAGACACCTGGCTCCCTTAATCTCGTAAGACTGTGGGCTCGTACTCTTAGTGACCCAACACACACGGTCACTGAATCCAGTTGATAATGACCTGACCAATTCATGAATTGTGAAACCGTGACAGAAAACATCATCCTACTTTAAATAAAGTTGTCATGACATTAATGACTTTAATAGTTTATATTACAAATGGCAAAATCATTAGAAATTTACATTTTCCAAAAAAAACCTTCCATTTTACAATATGTACACCAAACTATTAGTCTGGTAACATAGTGCTCAAAAAAGGGATCTAGGGTCCGTTCCTCAAAGCGACTTTAGGCTAAGTTGATCGCAAAAGATTTTTTAAACAATGTCTTGTGGAGATGTTTCTTATCATAGGCTTACAGCTGTCATGGCGCATAAATCGATTTAGAACCGGTGCCGAATGGCACCGGTTCCAAATCGATCTTTGCGCTACGACAGTCGTAAGCCAATGTTATATTTTAGCACTAACTACCGGTGTCATTTATAGACCACGATATATTTTTAACTTTATAAAGAGAAAGGTTCATGATAATTTTGGCGTCAGTAAACCGAATCATATTTTACTTTAAGTGCATCGTTTACGACATTGTTTAACAAAACACCGGCCTCCGTGGCTCAGGAAACAGGGTGCGGTAGGTTCGAGGTTCGCTCCCCGGCTGCTTCAGACCCAAAGACGTTATAAAAGTTGCAATCTTACGATGGTTTTTCGTAAGGACTGTTTGGCTCAGAGTCAGTATAATGTGTCTGAGTGGAATATTCATGTAAACTGCGACATGTTGTCTCCGTGAGCTAACACGTTAAAAATTGATGAAATACCCGAACTGGTACAAGCAGACACGCAAACATGCACATAAAAAGATTCCGGGAGCTCAGCTGTGTAGCTACCCTAGGCTCAGATCTACCTCATTCAATATTTTGTCATAACTATGAAACACTTTCTTCACATATACTTTTGAACTAACACGTTATATTGTGTATGCGTGTGTCTTTGTGTAATGTACATGTATGCGTGTGTATGCGTGTGTATGCGTGTGTATGCATGTATGCGTATGCATGTATGAATGCACGTGGGTGTGTGCGTGCGCGTGTGTGTCTAATACAAAAAATGTGTGAGCACAATATGTTACAAAATGTTACAACACTTTGGTAAGTGCATTGACCAAGTTTAAACGCACACTGCATCATGAATAATATGTCACGCCAAATTTTAAAAAGCTTACTGCGTCATTATGAAAAAAAATACGTGTAAATTTAATAGAAGTCAACCTGAACAAGCGATTTACGAGAGTCTACCCTGATAACAACCCTATACTGGCACGCTTTATCTCATCCTGTCAAGTACCGCAGCCCAGATTTGGGACAATCCTAATTTTCAGTAGGTCAGCCTAATATCGTTTTAACCATTAGAGTACCGAATCGATCTTAGTAGAATTAGTGGAACCATGCTGTTGAAAATTTATCCTGTGATAATTGGTTTATGAGCTCCTATCGGAGCTCTTTTAAACAGATTATCACGGAATAGGTTTTCAACAGCCTAATTAATAACGGTTTTTGGCGTTGAAGAACAAATGTTGAGCTTGTCACTGTGAGGGTTAAGGGAGTACAAAGTCCAAAAGGATGCAGTACAGAGAGGTTGGTTTAGTGGGTGAGGGGTGGGGAGTTGGGATGGGTGATAGTTAAGATGGAGGCTGATGCGGTACATATGTGTTGGTTTAGTTGGTCAGGGGATGGGGAGTGGGGATGGGTGAGACTGAGGCTGATGCGGTACAGAGAGGTTGGTTCACTCGGTCAGGGCGATAAAGGGTGGGGATGGGTGAGAGTTGGGATGAAGGTCTGGAGAACACTGACAAGCCACGGTCCCAAACGAACTAAATGAACGACTTGCTAAAGGCTATTATAGCAGTGGAAGAGTTTACAGAGTGTAAATATTAACATAAATTCGTTAATACACTGTTCGCAGGAGACTAGCATGAGACTGGTGAAGACAAAGGTGTATTTTTAAACGGATGCCGTATCACAAAGCTGGGTGGTATTTTGGGAGGACAATTTGAATGTTAACCTGGAACAGTTTTAAGTTAAAACGATTTGTATGCGTGGCATTATCTGCAGATGGCTACAATTAGGAGTGATGGATAATGATGTAAATGTTCAGCTCAACTCGACCAAAATACTTCTATTTCATTTAGTCTGTGCTTCTATCTTCACTTTTATTGACATTTACAACGTGCACGAGGCAGGTGCTCCTGCTTACTTTTGCAAACATCAGATGGCATCACAGACTGTCCGTGGTTTGTACGTTCAACATTCACATCGCCATTGCCATTATATAAAATATAATCTATCTTGTCAGATAATATATTTAGACTATTCTATGGCGTTGAAGTTTTATATTTCATAAAAAATTAGGTATAGATAATATTTTAAATCATCAGTGTCTATATTTTTACAAATTATAATATCGCCTTATTAACAGTGAAACCTTTCAAATCAAATTCAGTTTCTTCCCTGTCAGTGGCGTCCTTCATTTGGAACTTCCAATACAATAATTTCTTCTGAATTATGTCCGTGTTTTTGTTTGAAAATGTGGAGTATTTTCCAAAACATGTTTCTGAAAATGTTGCTGTTACCTTAGGGTGGTGAATACATGTGATACGAAAGCATGCGCCACCAATGTGTTACGAGTTGAAAAGAAAATGCGAGGTGCAGTTGCTACCTGATGTCATATGGAAAACTAGCTTATTCCTGCATGTAGAACGTTTGTCGACCATAAAGGAGATACAAAGACTTCATTCCTTTAAGCGATATTAGGCTAAGTTGCAATTGATAGCAAATGAAAAAATATAGCATGGAGTTGTAGCGCAAAGATCGCTTTAGAACGGGTGTCATTCCAAAACGATGTCAGCAATATGACAATCGTAAGCCTATGACACCTTTTTTCAAAAATTACTAACGATCAACTTATAATATCAAACTAAAGCTGTTAAAAACCTTAAGTAAGTTGAAAACTCTGTACAACAAAACGTTGTAAAATAAATGTTGTTGAGTATACCTTGTCAATTTTTCAAAATCAATCTCTTTGTAAAATGTTGGTTTAGATAGAAACGCAAGACATTATACAAGTCAGTAACAACAAACTATTTTCGCACAACCGTAAACATTGGTATTTCTGGCTTCTAATATTTTCAAAACACGTCATTCTGGAACTTAAAAGTATGACATTGGTTCTAAACATCTGGGTTTTAAAAATACCTGCTTCTAACAACCACAGCCTGTAATTTTAAGATTTACCGTTAAGAGGGCCATGAACAAGACCACGTAACATTTATCCTTGAAGCTGTATTTATTGCGCGGGTCTCCAGTACCTTCTGATAGCATGTCATATAATCTTAAAATTAGCTCTTAAAGCGCCATTAACCCTCAGCGTGCCAAACCCAATGTCTGTCCGTTTCAACGTCAAAATTTGAGTCTAAACTCGCTGTTAAAAACCTGTCCCGTGATAATTTGTTTAAAAGAGCTCCTATAGGAGCTCTTTTAAACAAATTATCTCGGGATAGGTTCCTGTAGAGGCTCTTTTAAAAAATATCACGAGATAGGTGGTCACAGTTTTAAGTCCAAGTAAAATTAGTTTGGCATTCTAGGGGTTAACGCTTTGTTCTCTCATCTGTAATTTCTGCATTACGTCCGTTTCATATTGTATAGCGACCAGTGGTGTGGATAAATGCAAACTGGGGATAATTTCGTGGAAACATCGAGGTGGATTGTGGAACGTTTGTCGCCAGATTTAAAAGCAATTTTAGGGATTATTTGAGTTTTCACGCAGGAGTTTTTAAGATTCCCAGGTGTTTGCTCTCTTTGATGTTTGAGAATTAAATGTAATTTCTTGTGTAATCGTTTCGCGGGTGATTACTCAGTGATTGTCCTCAAAGGTTGTAAGTCGCGACTTAAGAAGAGTCGCATTTCCGAAGGTATAGGAATTCCAATGATCTTATTGTTTATTGTTTTGCAGTAAACCTTACTAACGCAATCATACTGACTAATGAAATAATATATATTATCAAGAAAAACTATCACGGAAACGTTGTTTATAAAAACAAACTGGGTTTTTTTAAGAGTGGGATGTGGCAAGGTTGATGTCTTGTCCCAGTCGTTTTTCGTCAAACATTTTTTATGACAACAAATATTTTATTTATTTTTTTTATCACAAAAACAGCTAACAAAAATACTTTTATTGTTATTATAACAATATTTCAGTAGTTTTAACAACATGTCGTATTTATTACTTATCAGTTGGGTTCTATTATTATCATATTAGCTGCTGTCTTTCAAGAAGTACTACCGCTTAATCGTTAAAAGATTTTGCATCAGTAAAGATTATACATGCAAAACACCTAGTCCAAACAGAAAGGGTTTTTAGAATCTGAGACAAGTCTAGACCTGCTTTATTGTCAATTTAAGCAATTTTAATATCAACTCCATGTGAGGATGTTTATAACGTTTAGAGGCATATACTCGCTCCTTCATCAACTGTCTAGATGTCAACGTACAAAGACGTTTATACCTAAAATATACTGAATTGTACCCCACATCTTCTAAATGGAACCCAAAGAATTGATGCTGTATTATACAGTTTGGGCCGTGTTCTAGTAATTATAAATAAGAATATGAGACCGACATTTCCTCCTAGTCATAGTACATTTTAATTATAGTTTTTACCATTGTGTTCATTTAGAATAAAAAATTATTTTTTTTACTTTTACTTTACACACTTAAAAATAATTTTAAAACAAGTAAAATAAACTGAGACGGGATAAACGAATCTGACGGAAATATGAACAAGTGAAATATTCTATGGATAAAGCAATGGTAAGCTCAAAGAAATGTTAAGTTCAACTTTTTGTGTGCCAAGCTCACCATTTGTCAATTTAAGTGTTAAAATTCCATTTAGAAAAGACTGTTGAAAATCTATTCTATAGTACCTCTTTAAAACATATCATCACGGGATAGGTTTTCAACTGCAATAGTATTACGTCCTGCTGAGATTAGCTTGACACTTTAAGGATTAACGGTAGTTCTCGCTTTGATGAACCCCAATAAAAATGCCTGAAATGTTTTCTTGATCTCTCGCTATTCTAGTCACCGTATCAGTGTGAATACTTGTAATTTAAAACTGTAACTGTAACAATCACTAAGCCCATGGGTTAAGTTTACAAATGTCACTTTGGTGTCAACATTTTAAAAGGAAATACAAATGCCAAAATCGTTGATAACTGTTTTTCTTACCACAATATCGTGTCTTTCATTAGAAAATACACAGTTTACAATCATTTTGGCAAAGACTGTGTACTTTGCAAACAAATATCAAAACATCAAATCACAACGGCAAAGCTAACAACGATTGTTTAGTATTTCTATGAATTTACACAATTTACAAGGATGTTTAAAACCTGCCCTTAAAAGCATTCATTCGCCGGAATACGATTTAGAACATGTTTGTTTAAATACACAGCATCTATTGGTCCAGTGGTTATCGAAAGCCTCAACTTAACTTACCTTAACTTAACTTAACCCTTATAATGCCAAACTGTACGACGTGAAACTGTGACCAACAATTACTGTTGAAAACCTATCCTGTGATCATTTGTTTAAAAGAGCTCCTGCAGGAGCTCTTTTAAACATATGATCACAGGATATGTTTTGAACACCTATTTATATAGGCATTTGGAAATCTAAAAGATAAGTATTTTATCAATACGAGCATGTGGAAATATAAACGGACAAATATAGAGCACGGCACTGTAAGAGTTAACCTGTGACTGACGGATCGTGGAGCTGTAAATGCGTCAAGAGGTTGTAATGTTCTTTACTCGCGCAGAGTGATGCGAGTCAGGTCGTGTGAAATCTGAGCCTGAGTGTTCGTAAACATAAATAACCTGATGCAAATTACGTTCACCTGACACCAGGTAACTGTTTCATCGACACAGGTGTCTGGGGGAACAAAGAAGATGATTTCTCTCACCCAGCTTTCAGAAAACTTTAAAACCTAGTGAGTTTACAAATGCAAGACTTGTTGAAAAATGTGCACTTTTTAATTCAAATAGACATAAAAAAAAGTCCCTTCACAGCTACTACAAAATGTAGGACATATATTTACGATTGTCGTCATCCTGATTTCAAAATGGCACTCAAACAACTTAAAAGTTTACAAAGATAAAAAAAAAATTGAATTTTTAGACAGAACCCAATTGTTCAGTGACATCGTTTGTAAAATGACAGGCTTGTGTAGACAAAGAAACTAGAGAACTATCACACTACGGCAAATAATGAAGAGGCGGACTTGTAAGCTTACAACATGAAATATTATGGATTGTAACATAGTTAATTGTAAAACACCACGGTTCTAGACAGGTCAGGTGACGAAGGGGCAAGGGCTATCCCGGAAACTACGTGTTTTACAATTTATGAAGTTTCAATCCACAAAACCTCTTTGTCCGAGATGGCCTGAGTTTGATTTTCTCTGACATCTAAGTTGACACTAGCTGTTTTATAATTCATTTACATTCAATGAGGACTCATTGTAGATTTCATTGCACTAAACAAACACATGGGTAATTCAGGATTGTTTTCTTGCAATAAACTTTGAACCGAAAGAAATACTGTTGAAACGGCATTAAACATTAAATTAGCTGTGATTTCTTTCGTCGGAAATACTGTTGAAACACAAACTCAAATTAGTTATGGAAAATACAAACACATAAAGGTACGTGTAGGCGACTAAAAACAAATGACCACAAGATAGGTTTTCAACATCACAAGGCGATCACGGTTTTTAGTTCTACTAAAATCTATTGTAGCCCTAAAGATCGTGCGCTGAACACAGTTCAGCAGTCACACCTCTTCTGGGGACCGTTTCACAAAGCTATC
Organism: Calliostoma canaliculatum; assembly: GCA_032361085.1. Lineage (NCBI taxonomy): Eukaryota > Metazoa > Mollusca > Gastropoda > Trochida > Calliostomatidae > Calliostoma > Calliostoma canaliculatum. Next base: position 8,448 of record JAULCD010128076.1, read on the forward strand.
GTAAAATTAGGACGTCGAAGCCACATCACTCGGCCAATGTTTTACGTTTACAAATTCCCCAAATTGTTGTAAACTGAAATTCCCCAAACCGTTGTAAACTGCGTACTTTCCAAAGAAAAACAAGTTTTTCTTTGGAAAGTGCGCAGTTTACAACGATTTGGGGAATTTTAAAAACTAAACTACAGGCTTAGGAAGATTATTAAAGACTTTGAAAATTTACAAAGGCTTTGTAAAGCGGTACCATGAGTCATAAAAACAAACCTGTGACGAACGTTATAAACGTTGTCTTAGTTTTCAGGTACAATTATTTTTGTTTCTTTGAAATTACAGAAATATTTCTGAAGCATCAAAACTAAAGAAGTTTGATCTTTTGTTTGTGCAAATGTGATATTGGTTTTTGGCTGTTTTATGTTTCAGGATTTAATGAGATGGTGCGGTGGTCAGTGTGTTGCCGAAAAAATAGTCGGGACAATAGGAGACTTACAGGATTTTACTGACATTATTATTGTCGATGATGATGAAAATGAAGATGATGATGATGATGATGATGATGATGATGATGATGATTATGACGACGATAACGATAACTATAACGTCGATAACAATGACAATGACAACAATACTAATATTTTTAAAATAAATACAAATGTTCAGAGTGTTTTGCGGTGATATATACGTCTACGGTAGATAATATTGCAATCTTTGTTTTGTTACACGTAAAACCGTTTTATGTCACATTCATTGATGTTTAAGAAATATGGACACTTGCAAATAGTATGGATTGCAACATTAAACATCTGTAGAATAATATTTCAGCAGATTTTAAAGGAAAATATAAATTTTCTATGTAAGTATTACCTTGTTAGTTGAGTGTTCATCTTTGTTATGTCACTGTTTGAATATATTGTAACTAATTCAGTGCATTTGATGACAAATAGGACATTTTTCTTTGGAAATAACACTTCGTTACTATAATAAATGCGATGTTTTGGTGTTTTCACAGCGAAATATCGCATTCATTATAATAGAAGGTGTGTTTTTGTTCCATGGAATCATCTTCCTTGTTAAAATATATTATAATTAACACATAATTTATGAAGAATATAAAATACCAATTTAATAGCTTTCAACTTATAACATGTACAGAACTGACTGAGCTAATTATCAGGAGTGGAAAATGATCAAAGTCTTCGAATCAAATAAACTTTTATATGTAAAACGATCCCTATAATAAATTTGTCAGCCCGTGTGATGAGCGAACACCCATAGGCGTAGTTTACAAGGCCGACAAGATGGCCTCCCACGAAGTCTCGTTAAAATCTCGTCTCCACGACATCGAGCCTCATTTTGAGTTAATCCTCGTTGATCCCTGGCTGATGATCTTTAAGTAAAATTTCAGTACTATGGATTTCGCGATTGCCTTCTAAGCTCAGGTGATAATACTTTCTCTTCACTAGACAACACAGGTATTTAATATAAACGTCAGGAGAATTAAATTAACCCATCAAACAACAACATAACTTTATTTAGCATGAAATTGATTTAACTCTTTACATTGACCTTATCTTTTCACCGGTCAAGGTGCCATTATCATAACAAAAGTCTTGAACCAGAGAATGTATTAAGAAAATTAGCATGGGTCAAGTCAAGGGGGCTTCCTTTGCCCTTATTTATTTATGGAAAGTGGTGAGAAAACAATCTCAGTATAGTATGGCCTGAGTGATGGATTACCACTTTGTTACGCGTCATATCTACATACATGTACTATTATATACATAGGTTCATGGAATAGACTTCGTATCGCACCTGTTCATAAGAATTCTGGGGTTTCGACCTCTTCGATTCAATGAGGCAGGGAATCATTTGGAAGAATTCACAATGCTATATCGTATTACGGATTGAATCTGAGAAATACATGGGAAAAAGCATAACGTTAAATTATACATAAATATTTTCAGTAAGGTTGAATCACACCTGGTCGTAAAGTAGTCAAACAATACAGCGGAAGAAACGTTATCAATGGCCTGGAACACTGATTTAGATAAACAAAGTCCGTGGTGTACATGCTGGGATTTCTTTGTGAAAACGTGTATTTACTAGTGGGATAAAGTTGGTGTCAAAATGTACATTCTGGCTCTTAAGTTCCGACATACCTGATTGCTGGTTTACTGGTTCTCACTACTCCCATCAAAACTACTAATACCACCACCACTGCTACTACTACCACCATTACTACTACCACCACCACCACTACTACTACTACTACTACTACTAACACTAACACTAACACTAACAGTAACACTACTACTACTAGTAGTGCCATCACTACTTCTACTACCGCTACCACCACTACCACTGCCACCACAACTACTACAACTACTACTACCACCACTACCACAACTACTACTACTACAACTACAACCGCTACTACTACTACAACCGCTACTACTACTACTACTACTACTACTACTACTACCACCACCACAAACACAACTACCACTACTTTTATCCCCACTACTACTCCTACAACAACTATTACTTCAACCACTACTGCTACTACCACTACAACTACCACCACTACCACTACCACTACCACTACCACTACCACTACAGGGACTCCTATTAATACCACTACTACCATTACTACTACTACCAACAACACCTCCACCACCACTGTTACAAGTATTACTAATACTACCCCCACTACTAGTACTATCATCACCAATACAACTATTACTACTACTAGAAGTAGTAGTAGTAATACTAGTAATATTATTACTGCTACACCTTCATCCACTACAAAAATTACTAATATTCCCACGACC
>JAULCD010128298.1:0-11269 GCA_032361085.1 Calliostoma canaliculatum
AACAGACACAAACATATCCTGTGTTAGTTTGTTGAAAAGTAGTTCTTTTTTTTAGCTCTTTTCTTTAAATTACGACAGGGTAGTTTTCTTCAGGCTATTTAGATTAACATTTAATTGCTAAAAGACAAATACTGCACCTAAGGTTAATTAAGCACGTGCCAATCGATGCCACATCCATATATATTTTTCAAAACAATTTTATAAATATTAGGGCATTCTGTAACACACATAACTGACATGACTGATTGGTTTCCAAAGCCCACTAAAAGGCAAATTATTTAAATATATGTTAACCCTTGGCGTGATGTCAATGATATTTTTATTTTACACATACTGTTTAAACAATTACTTACGATCATCTTAATACTAAGATCGCTTTGGGGAACAGGGCCCTGATAACTTAATAATCTCTTAATAATCAAATGATTGCATTAATCGCTGTTTTTGTAACTACGGTAAGAGATTTACACTGTGCACTTTCTAAAGGGTTCAAAACATTAGCCTTTGGCGGTTATAATTATTTTGGTTTAAGTCATCATACATTAATCGTTAAAATCTGTTTTATTTGAAATATGAACAGTTTCAGAAAATAATATGGAAATCAATTGTTATTACGTGAGTCGCCAAGAAAATTAATAAGAAAAGTAAAACTTAAAAATATGTTTTCGTGAAATGTCACTTTTGATTACTGTTTCGTCTCAACATTGTAATGGTCTTGACAACATGGTCATAGAAAGGGACACTATCAAAGTGGCATCGCGTGTTATTTCTGTTTATTGAAATTTTAGTTTTAAAATGTTAAACATATGTGATAATACGAATGACTGTCATTGGAATAAAATGTACAGACATCATTCAGCGTATTTTCATTGGTATGATGAGATTTCCTATGGAAACCTTATCAAACCAATGGACTTACGTTGAATAATTTCAATAATTTTTTAATGTGCTGAAGTCAAATTGTTTAGTGATTGTACCCATAAACTAAATGAAACATTACTGTAAGGAAAGATTATCCCTGGTATCGTTCAGTGTAACTGCAAAACTATGACGAAAACTCAATTTTAAACACTCATTTATTTTGTAAGTAGGTAATACGTCTTTTCCAGGTTCCGGTTCCATAATGATCTCTGCTACAACAGTCGTAAGCCAATGTTATATTTTAGAACTTACGATCAACCTAGCCTAAGATCGCTTTTAGGAACGGAGCCCTGAAGTATCCTACTGCCAGATATAAAGATTTTATTGCCATTCATGAACATACATTTCACATAATGTGATATTAATGCGTACACATAGCATGGACGTATAAAACGCGACTGAAACCCTCGTTACAACAAATATATGATTGATTTATTACCAGAACGGAAAGGTCATACATTCTGACGTGGCAGCATTCGGTAAGGTTTTCGCGTATTCGTACAGTTTGCACATCGGTTTTTAGCTTCATATCCTTATATGTTTCCAATTTCAAGCAGCCATGCTCTTTAATCAGATGATAATGGTAATGTTAACACCGACAATAAAATGAACATAAAACTCGCCTGTCAGTCTGAGACTGTAATTTTATGACACAAACATCAAGATAATAACTGATTCAGAAATGAACTAAATCTGGGCAGATACAAAATTCAATGTAATGAACCATGTTGTTTCTCTTATCATATGTCATAATGTTATGCAAACAATACAGCACCTGTTCATTTCTGTATTACTCAAAACAGATTTTGCACGTGTGCACATATACAGCTGTTTGTTACTTATTATAATTCAGCTATTTGGTATGAAAAGTCGTTTACAACAATATAATTATTTGGCTAATGAACTAACTGGTTTACCACATTAAATACGTTTTGTTAAACTGCGAACTTTAACTTGAACTTGGAATGTTTATTATTTACCATTTAATTCTGGACCAAAATATCATAATGAAACAAAGCTCATGCAAAACGCAAAATAGTCAAACAGATGCGTTGTATTTTATTAAAATGTGGAACATTCAGACAAGTGTGTGATTATACACTGACGACAATGCTATCACTGCACTAACTATGTATGGACATTATTCAGCGGATTTCCAGTGGTTTGATGAGATTTCTGAAAATCTTATCAAACCAATGTTAATCCGCTGAATAATTTCTATACATTGTTTCCCAGTATTGCTGGTTTCATAGAGAAAGAATGATCACGAATACCATTCCACCAGACAGCAAATTTTGTAGGTAGTCAACCAGATCAAGTCAAAAGCCTGTCAGCTCACCAACAGTCCTTAAATGAACAATATAAACGGGCATGATTTTTTTATTCAAAATGACTGTCAACGCCATAATTACAAACTGCAACATATCATGGAATTGTTACAGAGGTTTAAATTATTTTGATGATGAAAGAGACAGCTCTGTGAAAGAAGTTAACCATTTGAGTTCTAAGCTGGTTAGTTGGACGTACAAGTGTTAACAATCTGAGGCCCGTTTCACAAAAACGTCATCAATTTACGACATCATAAACCAGGTCGCTGGGTCGATTGATTGGCTTACAAATGCTAAAAATATTTGTCAAATGTGCATTTTCTAAAGAGAAACAAGTTTGTTTTGTTAGAAAACGGACAGTTAACAATTGTTTTAGCATTTGTAACCAAACCTACTTTCCCGGTGACATGGTTTATAACTTCGCAAATTTACGACGTCTTTGTGAAACGGTATCCTGTACTGTTAGAACTCTTTTCGTTAGTAATGTGTTTGTTCTCGTAGGAGCTCTTTCAAACACACAACCAGAGAAAAGGTTTCCAACAGTCTATTAAGATTGGATTGTGACACAAAAAAACCCAAATGTTACGTTTTGCCTTTGTAAGTGTTTACATTTAAACAAATTAAACTATTCTTTAGGAATTGTCGACAAAGTTAACTTAACTTTAACAAAGTTTCAGTTTTCTTTAATCGTGGCACATGTTTCTCAGTTCCACTTTCATGCAATGGGTACCATGTTTACTTCAGTGCACAATCCAATGCATTTTAGAACCAGGGTCCCGTTTTACAAAGAGGTCCTAACTATACGACGTCCTAAACCATATCACTGGGTTCATGGATTTGTTCTACAAATGCAAAAAAATCGTTATAAACTGTGCACTTTCTACAGACAAACTAGTGCACAGTTTACAACGATATTTTTGCATTTGTAGACCAAATCCGTTAACCCAGTGGCATGGTTTACGGCATCTTCGTAAAACGGGGCCCAGGTCATTCTAATGACGTTTTACATGTTAATTTTAAAGGACATTTCTTCACTCCTCTTCAGTTGAACAATGATTACGCTTTGCCGTCATTTGCATCATTATTCCATTTAAATTACACACCCTGACACATAAGATCACTTGATCAGTGATTCAAAAACAATGTGACATTTTTTATCACTTAATTATTCAAGATCATGCCGCACACACACAAAAAAACTGCACTGGAAAATTAATTCTAATTATTGGAAAGAAATTAAATTAATATGATCACAACCTGAAAGCATTCTTTTCAGACAAGAGAAATTTGGAATGTGAGGTCTTTTAATAATTACATTCATTCAATCGGCTGGTTAGTGGTTGTATAAACTTATTTAAACACTCACACACCTCACACACACACTCTTTCTCTCTCTCTTTCTCTCTCTCTCTCTGTGTGTGAGTATTTTGTGCCCCTGTTTTCTCTTTAATTATATGTTTTTATTAATAAAAAACATATTACCCACTATACTAACGGGTTAACTTCACAAAATACTAAATCCTTAAAAAGTATGCACTTTGCAAAGAAATACAAAGATACCAGTTTGCGCAGAGTTCAATCCCTTGCCATATTACATTTCATGCTAAGTGGTGATTGTTATCTCGAAGAATTAGTAAATATCCAGGGCTTGTTTGACAAACCTGTTGTAAATTTACGCCATTGTAAACAAAATCACTGAGCTAATTGTTTAGTTATACAAATGCCCAAATTCAATGTAAACGGTACGCTTTCCAAAGAAAATATTATTTTAATCTTGGATACCAGCCGAGACTCGATCGTTGAACAGAGCCAGACGAGGGGCTTATCCTACTGTAACAGGAATCTGACTACCACGAAGTAACCCCCGTGAACACGGCGTTACAGTTGACTGTGGCATTTAGAAGTTAGTGTAGGGAACAATTTGGACAAGACATTTATGAGTAAAACGTCTATATTATTTTAGAGCGACGTTTCGAAACATATGCTAGTTTCATTTTCAATCTAGCATTTGTTTTGAAATGTTGCGCTGAAGTAATATAATAAGTTGTGCCCATAATTATTTGGTCCATCTGGCGTTAAAGCCCTAATATTCATTATTAAAAATGTGACAAAACAATTATTAACTACTTTATTGTTTGGACAATTACAGTTTATATAAAAACGTAATAATATTAGGTTCAGATATATTTTCTTTACTGATATTATTGACATAGGCAAAAATGAACATATCCACACATGTATATTTAAACTGAATACATGTTTCAAATTGGCTCAAGTTTTGTTTCATAAGAGAACGATCGCCGTAAACATTTACTATTCCTGCAAGAGAAGTTTAGCACAGCAAACTGCACAGATCTGAGTGTAACATCACATGGCGGATTACTGGGGGCAAGACCCAGACATCATTTAGCTGATATACTAAACAATTCTTTCATCTTCAAAAACACCATCTCAGACATCAAGGAGATTTAAAATTCTACAAACAAGTTATTTGATTATGTAGGGTCGGGGTCCAAGCATTAATACGCAGACAAAATCGACCATTTTTATTTACAACAACACACAATAGTTTATGTTGTAGAGCAGTTGTGTGGGTATCCTGTTTAGTTAAAAAGGGACATTGTTGTTCTTCCTAGTGCCCATGTACACCTATTAGTATAGATATTGGAGGTTCTCCACCTTGGACACGTTAAAACATAGCGCTACACTTAAAAATACCCCATTTTAACATAAAACTTTCGTTAAAAAATTATTAATTTTCAGAACCTTTTTCAGACAATTTTTCAGAACATTTTTCAGAGCATTTTCAGAACATCTTCAGAACATTTCAGAACATTTGTGGACACATTTCAAGACAAGTTTTTATTCAACATTTCTGTACCTATTATTGACTTTCCTGGAATTTTGACTACATTTGACAACAGTAGCTACTGGTGAATATATTTTGTGATCACTTACTCTGTATTTAGATATTTTATCATACCACTGTCATATCACTTTGTACTGGTATTTGATATTGTATCACCACTCTGTGTTGTACTGCCATTGTAATTTATGTGAATTAGTTCGTATTTATTGGTAAACCTAGTGATTATTGTTAATACACTTGTTGATTGAATAATATGTATTTGTTGTTGTTGGTTTCACACTTAAATTTGTTGCGTACATATTTCTTAATTAACATTCCGTTTCAATTTGTTAATCAACTCGTAACAATATTCTGTTAGTATATTTAACTCAAACATGTCATATTTCTTGACAAACTTGGAAAAATTATTATAAGTCTACAATTTTAACAATTTGTTTGTCAAGCAAGAGTAATGAAGTGTGAATAGGATAATACTGGTGAAGAATTTAAATTCACAAGTGCCTAACCCAATTAATGAAGATGACTTTAGTCTATTTAGATTAAAAGAGGACATAAAAACAGTGTTGTGATATTATCAAGTAATGTAAACATTGTGCAGAAAGTGTTAAAATATATTTTTTTTCAAACTTTACCATTGTTTATTAATGGTAATTTGTATCAACAGTACATATAATTAATGTGGACGGTCATGTTGGTGACACGTTAGAAATATTTCCCATGGAAATTATTGATTTTTAAGCGTAATGTTTGTGTTAAACATAAGTTTTGTGTTAAAAAGGGATTTTAAAAATCCCTAAAATACTGTGATTTACCTCCATTACCTGTACTATTATTTACAAAATGATTGTTTTATGTCATAGTATGATTGCATGATAAATAGAATATCATACTCGTGTCTCCTAATATCAACACTTATTGATCCAAGTTTTAAACGCCTCGGCACGACGTGGAGTTTTAAACGTCTATCAACTGGTGTTTACATATTGGATATCAGAATACACTGGAGTGTGATTCTCTATATATCATAGTTAAATCATTTTTTTTCTTTTTTAAAAGTTCGTTTTATGTAAACACAAAAAAATATCATTTTAACACAATTCTTATAACACGATAATTATGACACAAGTACTGTGCATGGCCAGTGACTACAATAGATAATAAAATGAGTAAATTTTAAGAATAAACCCACACCTACATGAGCGATTTTTGGCTAAGTTGATCATAAGCGCTAAAATATAACATTAGCTTACGACTGACTTAACGTAGAGATCGCTTTGGAACCGGTGCCATTTGGCCTATGATAAGAAACAACTCCACACGATATTGTTTTAAATATAACTTACGATCAACTTAGCCTAAGTTCGCTTTGAGGAACGGAGCCCTGATGACATCCCTCGTTGCCAGTAACTTATATATATATATACATGCAACTTTCATATTTGTGATATATTTGTGTCAAAACATTCTGTGACATATATTATATTTCGATAAATGTTTGTCCGTAAGATAAAAGCACTCATTAGAGCATTGCGTTTGCAAAGACAGCACTATGGTTATACAATATAGTGTTGTTGCATTAGCTCTTTTGTAAATAAAGTTTTAGTGAGAAAAACTTTTAAATAGATGCCAGATAATTGTTTTCAGGTTATAGCTCATCTGTATTGTCTTGGTTACGTTTAGTCAGACACGCGTGTGTGTGCGTCTTATGATAATGATCGTGACGTAAATTGTTTTATGTAAAGTGCGTGTCTCATGCCACTGCTGGGAATTCTACTGTTATGAATAATTTGGTTAAAAGAGCTCCTGTAGCGGCTCTTTTAAACAAATTATCACAGCTTTGGTTTTCAACAGTGCAAGGTTGTCACAGTTGTATATTTGTAACCTACTAAAATATAGTTGGTACTCATTGAGTGCAATAGGATGAGTTTCATTTGCTTTGTAAATGATGCAGTTGTTGTCTTGGAAACATATTTTTCGCCCTATAGTACTCAATGGGGAATTAAAGTTGTGATGAGAAAGTGTTTCGAGTTGGTAGTAATGTCTTACCTATCATCTGATTTCACAGTTCCTGTATGTACTCCCCATGGGTATTTTTAATAGTGTGTTGTATTGTGCCTGTCAAGTAGAGTGTAGAACTGCATGTGGTTCACACTTACGTTGAGATAGTTTTAATCAACTGTGTTTGTTACTGTTTAAACTGAGAGGAACGAGACGGAATTAGACACTGTGCCTCTGCTATTATAACTGTTTGAAAAAGAGAACTTGAAATGTCTCTCATTTCAAAAGAAATTTTCACAAATAGGTACATTCAGAGAAGACGGCGCATGTGTCCAATATGCTTCACTAAAAGATCGAAGATGTTTTAAGGGCGTCTGGTTAACGTCACAATTGGCTGTTACATTTTACATTGTTTAGGCATCTCAGAAAAAAATAAAGTGTGTTTTTCCGTCATGTGTGTAATAATCAGTTATTGCTCTGAACTATTATAACGTTGAAGCTCTCGGTCGCATCCTCCTGCTTTATTACTCTATTATACAACACATGACATTAGAACATACTTTATGTCTAAGTTAAATAATGTCATTATGATAATAAATTTGAAGTAAATATCAGTTATTGCCCTGAAACATAAAGAACATTACCATGTTCATAATGGGCCCGAAGTACAAGTTTGCATTATTTACAGTCAGTTTATTGGGTTTTTCTACCCTTTACGCCGTCATAAACCATGTCACTGGGTTAATGGATTTGGTCTACAAATGCCCAAAAAATCGTTGTAAACTGTGCACTTCCCAAAGAAAAACAAGTTTTGTTGGGGAAAGTGCACAGTTAACAACGAATTTTGCATTTGTAAACCAAATCCATTAAACCTTTGACATGGTTTATGACGTCGTAAATTTATGACGTCTTTGTGAAACGGGCTCCAGGATTATATTACATTGGACTGAGACAAGTGTGATGTATAAATAACCTGGATGTGTGACAACTGTATCAACCATGATGTTTGTTCAAAACTTGGAATGTACACAAAATAAACATCAACTAATAGGATGTTGTTTACATGAAATCTGGTTGTCGTGAATGACAAATTGATTTTTAAATGTATAAAAAATACAACTAAGTTTAAATTTAATTGTGTGTAATGTTTTTCTGTAACATATTTTTGTTTTAGACATTTTATATTTAGAATATCTCAAATTTTAGAATAATGCATTATATATTATAAAAAGTAATGAAAAGTATATACATGTAGACAGTTGTGAACTGTCATTTCCAAGAATGTACCTATACTTGTTATTTACACAAGGGTTAATGTAATGATAAATACATACAAATATAATTGATTGCGCCTTGTTTTACTTATCGTAATGAGAGCGCTAAAATAAAATTTAATGCATCTTAGCTTTAAGCCATCTTAGCCCGTATTTGGTTAAATGGAGGTGTTCAAAGATCATGAAATATTGACTAAGATCGATATTGGCTTACAATAGTTTCATAGAATGAGCCCAAAATACACTGATGTGAGTCTTGTTTGAACAAGATGGCACAGGCAGTGGCTTATGGGTTAAGTATTTTTTACGTTTGAAAAGGAACTGCATCATGTTTACTGGATTTTGTTAGGCTAAAGCCCTAGGAGAATGTACACCACAGTATGTTGGCGCCTCCAAGAAGATAAGCAGATTAAATGTTCACACACGGACACTGTTGTAACGTGTTGGTACTACAAAAGATCGCTTTCAGGAAGAGGGCGCTGGAATAGATATCAGTCGTGTGGGGAATCTCTGTAAAAATACAAATACTCAAACTGACAAATAATCACACGCCATTCCATTCATCTGTTCATTTATTACTTTATCTATTAAGTATTTAAAGTTTAGATTAACCCTTACCGTGCGGCTCACGGATATTTTCATGAGCCACCTGGACAGACAGGCGACAATGTTGAGTGAGGCACTAATTGAAATAGGCAAACCCTTAAAATTCCGGGACGCTCCATTCAGGATAACTTCTCCAAAACTATGCCGCACGGTATTGCAAATATAATGCGCACAAAACTTCAAAGTTATTATCGACCAACAACCGGCAACATGCTTGTGTAAGACCAAATAACATCCCGTTAAAAAAACAACACGTGAAGCCATCCATAAAAACAGAAGACATTTAAAAATTACAAAATCACAGAATAACGATTATAAAAAAAATGTTTTGTACAGTAAATATGACGCCAAAAGTTTTACTTGGAACTTAACAGGCGCAATTAGCTAATAGTTACTGCATTGATCAGGTCATTTTTATATTGAAACAACGTGTTTGGGAATACTGTGAAAGTAAAGGATTAGTTTAATCACTCTTCGGGGAAACATTTAACTTTGTTCAAACTGCTCTTCCTTTAGATCCTGTTGAAACAAAGTTGATAAAATAGCTTCCAAAATTAGCACAAAGAAAAGGTGTATAAAAATGTGACCATGAAACATTTAATCTTGAATTGAACACTCCATCACACAGCTTGTCGTTTTGTTATTATTTGCAAATGCATTAACCCTTATACTGCAGCTCATGGAAATATCCGGGTCAGGCTAGTAGCCTGACCCGGATATTTCTGTGAGCCGCACGGTAAGGGTTAAATCAATACTAAGAATGAGAAATCTAAGACGAAAACTAACTTTGCAAAAGGCTGTCCCAGTTTTCAAATCCTGTGGTTCACACAAACAAGTTGACAAAATAGTAATTGCGATGACGAAAAACTTAATTTTGTAAACTATACCCCATGACACACATTCATACAATATCTACCATTTCCTAATATTTTGCATGAAGCTAAGACTCCAGTCATAAAAGCAGTAAAATGATTAGACGTTTTAGCCTCATGAGAGTTTTTATGAACGAGAACACAAAACAATATAAACAATAGCCTCTTTAAGTTTAGCAAAGACGTCTAAATTTAGATAATACATTAAAATCAATCTTGTTAATGAGAAAAAGAAGCGGTACGTACGTTGTTAAGACATATCACCAAATATTTCTATCTTTGGTCACTGGGGTGTGCGAGTGGAATAATTCGTTGTAGCACGTTTTATGCATGGACTCGCTGCTGGCGCGCTGCGTCAGTGTGGCCTGACCTTAAATTGGTTAATTCTTGTGGGATATTCAGGAGAGGTAAGGCATATTTCCGAAAATTTGAAAGCGTGGCGTTTAGGAAGAGACGAGTGTACTGTCAATCCTTAATGCTTGACCGACGAACGGAGTCTGTTCTAAAACGTCGCACCTGACGCTATCAAGAGAGTATCTCCCCTAGGTTACATGGGAACACACAACCTCTGGCTCCCGTTTCCAAAGTCGTCGTAAATGTACGATGCCTTTGGGCAAAAGAGTTTGGTTAACAAATGTTAAAAATCGATATAAATTTGTACTTTCAAAAGAAAAACAAGTTTTTCTTTGAAAAGTACACAATTGACAACGATTTTCGGCCATTAACCATGGTTAACATACGACAACGACACATTGTCATCAGTTTAAACGTATCTTGTCCTGAAAATATAGCTCATTTGTTACTGACCCGGTTCTTCATGTAAAACCCCCTGAACTGTTTAGTATTTTAGAAGGTGGCGGATGTATTTGTAATGTATCTATTTATTTTTTAAACCTGAAAATGCACCGTTATACTTAACGTCTTTTTATTATTATTTTTAATTAGGTTTGCAACATGTACTAAACGCGATTTTAAATATAAATATTAAAAATGTAACTTATTTGGCGAAAACATCTATGTTAAAATCTTTGTACTTTTACTTTTGTTTGTAAAAACCTGAAACACCATAACTAACCCTTATCGTGCGGTAAAGTTTTGGAGAATTCGAAGTTACCCTGAGTAGCTTGTCTTGTAATTTTAAGGGTTTTGTCTGTCCTAATTAGTGTCTGTCTGTTCATGCGGCTGATGGAAATATCCGGGTCGGGCTACTTGCTTGACCGGATATTTCCGTGAGCCGCACGTTAAGGGCTAATCAAACTTTCTATTTCCAGATGCCGTGAAAATCTGCAACAGTGCTGCTGCCTCGATATACATTACTCAGCGGCAAACCAATTGTACCTTCACTGGGGCATTGAGGTCGGTCTGCAAATGGCAACACCGTTGTGAATTGTGCACCTTCCT
>JAULCD010128409.1:0-11269 GCA_032361085.1 Calliostoma canaliculatum
CTGAAAGATGACACGTCCTTTGCTGAACATCTGTGAAGTGCGTGTTTGATTGATGGACAGTTAAAACACTGAAAAAAGTGTATATACATTATTTAGCAGTTTTCTATTGGTTTGATGAGATTTCCGCAGGAAATCACATCAACCAATAGAAAACCGCTGAATAATTTATATACATTTTTTCTAGTAATACCACTAGAAAAAAATTTGCAGACATTATTCAGCGTGTTTCTATTGGTTTAATTAAATGTTTACCAATGTTTGATAGACGTACACAACCATACAATATTTATCTTAATGATTAGCTGAAACATTTGGAACATTTTTGTAACACACTGAATTAGAGGCGTCTTGTCTGAATATTTTTTTAATATGTGCCGTAGAACAAATTCAAAATATTTAGATTCTACCAATCAAATTACGTAAGGAATGTTTGACCTTCACTTTGGGATAGCGTGAGAGGCAATCTAGACCACTGACCATTGGTCTCTTGTTGACCTCTGGAGATTAGAACGGTGACCACAGGATAGAGAGGAGCTACACTTATTATACTGCTTATTATACTGCTTATTATACTGCTCATTATACTGCTGATGTTTGGTTAAGTAAATCAAGTATCCATGATCCTGATGTGTATGTTATTATTCGGGTTGGTCATAGATTATTTAAATGGCTTATCTATAAATTAATAGTTTAACTTTTTATCAAAGAACGAATTAATTTTTGAAAAGGAACGTATTTTTTTAATCAATGTTTGTTAATAAGTTTGGAAATACGATCTGACTAGTCACTAGTTAACTGTAGATAGAATACTGATACTTTTTTTACAACTACGTTGCTAGGTAACGACATACAGACTGTAACGAGAAAGCTAGAGAATGTGCGGGATTTCCACTAGGTGGCTCTACTACTGTGCAGACGAACCTACCATTTACCATCACAACCTCGCGCCCATCCACTGTAAGACAACCAGGCAGGTTTAGCTCATCATATCAACATTACACGAGATATGGACAGGCTTGTCTGACATTGTAAACTGGGTGTGGGTCTCCACTGTATACATCAGGGCACTGTTTTACAAAGACGTCATAACTTTACAACGTCGTAAACCATGTCGCTGGGTTAGTGGATTAGTGGGTTGTGCACTTTTTTCTTTGGAAAGTGCACAGTTTACAACGATATTTTTGCACTTTTAGACTAAATCCATTAACCTAGCGACATAGTTTACGACGTCGTAAATTTATGACGTCTTTGTGAAACGGGACCTGTCTTCTTTTCGACGCTCCGACACGCACTTGGGGCACTAGGTGATAGGTTTCACTTACAGATGTTAAAATCGTTACAACATTGCACTTTACACAGAAAAACAATTTTCTCTTTGGTAAGTGCAAAGTTTTACGATTTTGACATTTGTAAATTATACCTTTTGATGTTTTCGCTTGAAGTAAGAAACGTAACCATATTTGAAAAAAATTAGTCTTTAATTATTACTGTTTATTGGATAAATCTAGAAATAAAACAAATGTTATTAGCAATGTAAATATAAAATATTCTTTTTGTGTGTAAAAATGATTTTAGTTTGAATTATATTGTTCCCTTAATAAAAACACAGTTTGACAGTAATCTTAAGGTTGAAAAATATCCACGCACCATTGCGAGAATTGTTTGTGTCATTGACTATTTTTACAGTGTAACATTTAATCTAATATGAGGTATTGATACTAGGTCTGTCATATAAAAAATTAAAATATGTGATCTGTTTCGGGTTTTTTTAAACATATTTCAAATTTACACTTTCTGCGTGGTATAGAATATTTTTAATTCGTTTTCCAGGAGTATAAAAGTATGACTCAGCTTCGGTGTGTACATGTAAAAATACGGTTTTAATCTATATACAAACGACCATTGTATGTACTAAAACACCCAGTTTACTTTGTAAGTCAGCCATCGCATTGATATATTTATATTTTTATGTTTGACACTTAAATTAATGGCTATCATTTTGATTTTAAGTCGAGTTGAACTTTTAAGCGACTTGCAGCAGGAAACTTGACATGCGCAGAAGACTTGCACTCACCAATGACAACCTTAGTCTTATTTTCTGCAAGAAAACAAACCCAGAATATTAGCATAAATGTGAGAGCATATGTATTGCATAAACGTTGAGAAATAAGAGGGGAATAACGCTGAGTACAAATGAATTCAGCTGTATAGAAAAACAACAGCAAATAAGATATATGCGTTCATATTCCGGCTCGCCACCCACTTCAACTGCGCAAGGTCGACGCAAGAAATGTTTTAAAGGCAGTATTGAAACATTCAAAATTGCATACAGGAAGCTATACCTGGGCACGCATGCATGTTGCAAGTCTGAAAGTCTTCCGCAGGGCCCACGCAGTCGAGGCCGCCGTGCAAGCCGCTTTGACAAGTGCGCACGCGCCGCTGAGTACCTCCGCCGCACGTGACATTGCAATCACCCCACTCCTGCCACAATTTCCAGGTAGAATCAACTGTAATAAAAACAAAACAACATTTTATTTATGTTAAATTATGAACCCCCTTTGTTATCAAACAACGCAAAGATTTCCCATCATAACGTCACAATCATTGAGTAGCTAACGTTCTACTTTCGTAAAGTTGGATTTTCCAAGAAAGTTTATATTTAACTTTGAACATGCTGTTTTCTCGGCCATTTTAGGGACGAGTTTTCTTTGCTGTTTTCTTTAAGTTTGTATTACCTCCAAATTCTGACTTCTCTAGTTCTCAAAATAAGGACGTCGTTTTGGGTAACTTGAACGTGTCCCTTCAACGACAAAAAACTATGGTGGCCTTAAAGAGAACCGTAGAACCCTGAGGTCAACTTGTCCTAATGACATCACATTGGGAACATGTTCAAAGGCAAATATAAACTCTGCTGGATAACTAACTTCCGGTAAACTCGTCACGTGCTGCGGTCACGTGACCTTGCGACGGAAGCTCACCTGGACACATCTTCGTGTTACAGACTCTGGTCTCTTGGCCTTCTCCTTCACAGTTATCGCCGCCATGTTTGGGTGTAAGGCAGTCTCGCTTTCTGACTTGTTTTCCTCCTCCGCATGTGACACTGCAGTCTCTCCACTCATGCCACGGCAGCCATGAACCATCCACTGCACGTGCAGGACGTAGATAAGAACAGGTATGCTGGTAATCCTAGCTAAGTGACTATCTCTACTCTACAAGGGCTTCACAAACACCCGATCTAGGTCACATCTAGGACACAACAGGCAAGTGATACCTACTCATTAGGTGGCCATCTTGTCTACTGCAATGCCGTATCTCCTTGTTAGTTGTTAGTAAGATGTTAGTAATGCTATAGCTAGCAGCCTTGTCCTGTAACCCCACTGAGCTACACCATGCGCGGTGGCGTCGGTACACAGTACCTAGGCGCTGTTAATCAGGCAAATGTTAGTCAGTTGCAGCACTGCAAGCAAAGCAGCTATGAAACGCGCTAGATAGCGACTCGGGTCTACTTCACCATCTAACAGTGGCTAGGGCTACACCTTCCTACAAGCTCTTTATCGCTCAAACCCACACTGTGTTTAGCTAAGCAGAACTAATCTCTCACATGCGTGATAACACTTCTGGAGAAACACATTATTGAGCATTATATCCTGACAGTTTACTTTGGTTCATTTCTAACCAATAATTCGATTGAAAACCTTTTAACAAAATAGTTCAAATATTTTGACTTCATTTATGTTAGGTGAACGATTACTTATTGGACATGGTATAAGGGTATAATTAACCTTGTTGTAAGTGGTTATCGAGAGACCGAGATTAATACTCAAAGCACCAGGTAACGTACCTGGACATTCAAATAGGTTGCATTCTTCCGTATGACTTTTACCCCCCGGGCATGGGGCACCATCATAGAAGGGACCATCGCAGGTGCGCGTTCGATAGCGCGTGCCACCCCCGCAGATGTTGGTGCAGTCGCCCCACGTCTCCCAGCCGTTCCAGACGCCATCCACTGAAAACAATAGTGGTGAACCAGATCCAGGGGGGACCACTCATGATGTCCGATAGGTCTACGCATGCGTCATCAGGTTCTTCTGTATGTAGCATCCACGAAGTCAAGGAACTGATTACTTGTTTCACTGAGACAAAGCGCACTTCGGAGTCTTCTGTCCATGTTGGCGCCTGCCTCTTGCATTATAGCCAGACAGTGTGTGGCCATACATAATTCGTCATGAAAACCTCATGTTTGTTAAACAGTTTTATCACTTTAGACTTTTGTTTCTTTCATCAAAAGGTTCCTCAAGTGATAATTATCATTACAATTAAAATAGCAGACAATATAAATAGGAGCTCTAAATTTATTTATTTTTAAAAACGTAGTTTAGTGAAATTAGTTTAATTCTAACGTCATATTTAAACATAACGGTTGCTGAAGATGAATTATATTTAATTAAAATTAAACTTAAACGGGAATTATTTGAAAAGCCAACAATAAAACCATAAGGATGGTGGCTCAACATGACCTTTTACTTTACCCGGAATACTTGATTGATGGTTTGATGTTTTTTTTAAATAATCACTTTTAGGGACTTGTCATATATTTCAAGGGATGGGGTCGAGTGATTTAATTTGTTATTTTCCTTTGTCTTAAACACATAGCCCCTGACATTAAACGCCATATATAACTAGTCGCCTGTTTTCGTGAAACTCTTTCCTGACTACGCAACATGTTCACTCATAACAAAACATACTTGTCATATTTTATCAGGCCTGAACTAAATGTCTTTTGTTTCTTGACCTCTTTTAGTGTTTGTCATATTTTACCTGCCCCAACCATTTTTCATGTTTATTGGCAGTAAAAAATTTACTTAAAAGTTTTATCATAAATTAATAATTTTCCTTGTGGTCAAACTACTTTATTCAAACGCGCAATTTGGACGACCCAATTGTGGAGTAAGGCTGGCATGTGTGGTTTACTGGACCAAACACGGTTACTGCGACAAAGAATTCTACACATTTCTAAATTTCAAATGATACTAAAAATATTGACATCAAATTCGAACAAGGGTGCAGTTGCACAATCATTAAGCTCTCAACTGTAGTTAGTCTCTAAAGAAATATTGTTATTTTATTCTGAACAAACACAATAAACATAACTTATGTTAAATTTGGGATTACACTATCTGAAAAGTGAATTTTCTATCACGTTGCGTGGTTACGTTCCGCACGGGACTCAACAACGTAATGTGATGGAATATTCTCTTTTTGCAGATAGTGTAATCCCAATTATAGCATGTGTGGTGTTTGTTACTGTCTAAACGACATGAAATTAACTGTTCAGAAGTAAGTTTGTTCTGAGGAACTCCACGGTAAAAACATAACGCTCTTTAAGTAAAACCACAGGTCAAGCTTAAGGCCCCGTTCCGGAAAGCGATATTTGGCTAAGTTGATCGTAAGGGATTTTTAAAACAATGCCTTGTGGAGTTGTTTCTTATTACTGGTTCCAAAACGACCCCTGCGCTACGACAATCGTAAGCCAATTTCATATTTTAACACTTACGATCAACTTACCCTTAGATCGCTTTGAGGAACAGGGCCCAGATGGTTATAAAGATATAGCCTTAGCTTTGTTAGTTGTTGCTTTATTTCAGGAACAGGAAACCGCGTTTTATATATTAAAAAAATAAAAATTTAAAATATCGAACTTAATACGATTCCTGGAGACCTGGAACTCTAGTGATGTTACAAGATAAATCTTCACCTCAGAGCACCGCACACGTGGCGAGGACTCCTTCCATGAAGCTCTCTTCAGGCTAAGATATCATACATTCGTCTTAGTACACTCGCAATGGGAGCACCGAGCTGAACATTAAATTCTCGTAAGTCAATCAACTTAAGTTTTATCTTAGCGCCCTTGCAATGAAAGTACTAAGATGAAAGTAAAGACCAAGGCAGCAAGGAGCAAAAGTGTTTCATTTAATACAGTTTCGCATGAACAGAATTGAAAGTAATAACCTGTGTTTCTTCCTCGACACTTGTATTTCTTATTTTTTAAAATATTTGAAAAAGTCCTCGCTCCCTTGTTACTGTTGACAACAGTTATCTGAGAAAGATTTAATTTCCATGCTACCTCAGCTTTTTCGTAACGAGAGTGCTAAAATAATAGTCAAGATGTCTTTGCTATACGAAAGCGCTACTGCACGAAAACCATCAAATGAAAGTTAAGATGTCTTTGCCGTACGAAAGCGACCCTGTACGAAAATCTTCAGATGAAAGTTAAGATAATTGCGCAAGAGCCCTAAAGTGAGAGTTCACCCTTAAAACTCTGAACACAACAATTGCACATTTAAGCGTTCAAGTTTGAACCAAAACAGGCTGTTAAAAACCTATCCTGTGGTAATTTGTTTAAACAAATTATCACAGAATATGTTTTCAACAGCACAAGATGATCAGGGTTTTATGATTGGCTGAAACTAAATGAGCAATTTAAGGGTTTAGAAATCTTAGCCTAACGAGACCCTCATTGCACAAGAGCCGTAAAACAAATGCTACGATTTCTCAGCCTCGCGAGAGCTTCATGAAGCGAGACCCAGCACTCCCCCGGCGTTGACCACTCACCTGGACACTTTCTTATCTGACATTCTTGGGTCTGCCGATCGTCTCCCTTGCAGTCCTTGCCGTTGTAAAAGGGTCCCTTGCACGTGCGCTTCCTCCACTGACTTCCCTTACCACACGACGAGGAGCACGTGGACCATGCTCCCCACACCCTCCATATCCCGTCCACTGTCAGCAGGAAGTACTATGATCATGTGATCCAGCTCTTGTCCGTGATTAGGTGAAACCTGTCTCATGCTGATAGATGTAGGCACGTGACCATGCAACAATCTGAGTGCTGTGGTTGACATATTTATGTAGATATCTCGTGCACAATAGTGAAATTCTGGTGAACGCCAAGAGTTGTAACACTTTTTTCTTAGGTGGTATGTTAAGTCGTTCCTGTCTTTATTCTTGTTGTTCTAAAATGTGCAACTTTCACATATTTCTATTTGGGCAAGTTGTAACGTTTAACTCTTAACGACGACATGTTTTGTTATTTTTGTTGGGCCGTTACACAAAGCTCTTGTCAGTCTAAGATGTTTTTAGTTTCATATCCGCGTTCTCGAGCGCTGAGATGAAAATTAAGATATGTTAGTCATACGAAAGATCCAAATAAAACGTATATTTGAAAAGAATCATGACAGTATGAGAAGATGTTTAGGAAATTATTGGAGAGGAAGTCCAGTTTGTCTGATTAAAAAACTTCAATTTGAAATAAAACACATGTTGGCAGTACAGCTCTTTTTATTGTTGCGTTGTAAATTCAACTTAACAAATTCAATATAAGCTCTGTTGAAATGGGGGGTAATGACGTTACAAGTAAGTATGTCACAAATAAAGCACTAACAGGTCGGGGTAGGCACTTAGATGTAAATATCCTGAACAGATAAAGGACTAACCACTGTTTGACGAGTGTACTGATTTATCTCAACACGAGTGGTTCTTAAAACGATCTTAGGCTAAGTTCATCGTAAGTGCTAAAATATAAAATTGGCTTACGACTGTTGTAGCGCAGAGATCGGTTCCAAATCGATTTCTGTGCTACGACAGTCGTAAGCCTATGATAAGAAACAACTTCACACGACGTGGTTTGAAAATTCATTCACGATCATCATAACACTGAGGAACGAGAACCAGGTTAGGCACGAGGTTCGCTTTATGTCTAACCTGCGGAAATTAACCACAAGTGTTGAGATAAATTAGTATACATGGCAAACAGTGGTCAAGCCTGTTTCTTTGGTGTAATTATAACAGGGATAAAGCATTAACTGGTACAGGCACTAAGATGTGTCTTGGGTAAAAGTTTTTTGAAAAGTCACAATGCACAAGCGCAAAATATCACTAATTACTAATCACACTGTTAAAACGTATATTGCCACCACTACACTAAACCAATAGTTTCGAATTACAACTGCCAAAATCGTTATTAAAATGAGTACTTTTTCCCAAAATTGCTTTTTTTACAAATGCTCAATTCGTTTTAATTGGTGTTCTTTATAAATGCCCAAACAGTTATCAACACTACTTTTTATTATTATTTTCTTTGGATAATGCACAAATGCCGTAGTCGTTGTAAACTTACAAATAAAACTAGTTTATCTTTATAAACGTACAGTTTACAACGATTTGGGCATTTTAAACCGAACTTATTTGACCTGCCTTTTTTCTTGGAAAGTGCACAAATAGTTTAAACTGGAAAAATGTATAGAAATTCTTCCGCGAATTTTCAAAGGTTTGATGAAATTTCCATCAAATCTCATCAAACCAATGAAAATCCGCTGAATAATGTCTATACATGTTTTCTAGCGACAATTTTTGTTCATTGTGCACTTGTGTTGCTTTGGAAAGTGCACAGTTTACAACGAATCTGGCATTTGTAAACCGGATCCATTGTTCCAGCGATAATTAGGTGAGTCACTGGGGAAACTGTTTAGAATTATTTAGCGGTTTTCGATTGGTTTGATGAGATTTCCATAGGAAATGGAAATACGCTGAATAATTTCTATACAGTTTTTCCAGTGCGTGTGATAAGCTCCATGTTGTGAAACTTATTGCGCTGCTGTGACGTATATCATCATACATGCTGGTACAGTCAACTATTGGCGATCACACAGAAGTAAGTGTCTGTCATGCAGTGGTGGGTGCCTCCGTTGTGGGAGACGTCATACCAGGCAGCGTCGTGCACGATCCTGCATCACACTGCCGCGTGTCAACCGCATTTCCTGTGCAAGGATCTGTCGCATTGGCGCATTCTCGCTGGCGCAGCTGCTGGCCCATGCTGCACGTGACGTCACACAGGGCCCACTGGCCCCACTCCAGCCAAGTGCCGTTGCCTACAAAAGCGACCCTCAAACAGTGTCTATTCTGAAAGTGAGGCACATCTATACAGCAACGTGAAATAGGTGATGTGAACGAATAGATAGTCAGAGGTATTTTTTAAAAGAGGAAAAATATCATTATTAAAATGAGTAATTTCATTCCAAATAATTTTGTAAAATTAAATTAGTGAGTTCATTCCTTATAACATAAAATTTGTGTTTTCATTCTTTAAAATATAATTTTGAAAAAAGTTGATGTCTCAGAAAAAAAAAATTGTGATATCATTCCCAAAAAATTTAAAATAATCATTGTGACGTATCCTTTAAAGTCCTTTGACACAATACCACTTGGCCAATAAAATCGCTGTAAACTGTTATTTTCAAAGAAAATTTCTTTTTTGGGGGGGAAGATTACAGTTGCCTGGACCACTGGAATTGGTTTGCAAACACTAACACGTAATCAGTTCACAGCGATTTAGCTTTTGAAAACACACTTTTAAAGAAATAAATGCCAAAATTGTCAATTGTGCAATTTTAAGGAAAAAAAATTGTACTGTTGATAATGATTTCGGTTTTTATAAAAATTATGAAACTAAACCCCTTGGCCCAGCGTTTACAACGATTTTACCATTTCTATGCAAAAAACTACTCCCCAGCGTTTACAACGATTTTACGCATTCTATACAAAACCCACTCCTTCAGTGTTTACAACGATTTTATCCATTCTATACAAAACCCACTACCCAGCGTTTACAACGATTTTACGCATTCTATACAAAACCCACTCCTTCAGTGTTTACAACGATTTTACCCATTCTGTACAAAACCCACTCCACCAGCGGTTATAACGATTTTACCCATTCTATACAAAACCCAATCCTCCAGTGTTTACAACAATTTTATCATTTCTAAGCAAAACCCATTGCCCCAGTGCAAACATGCAAAAGAACAAGTGTAATAAGTCTAGTTGGTGTAAAGTAGACTTAAAGTCCATGCAGGCATGCGACACGTGGTAGGTTTACCCTGAAGATGCTTTGTCAGGTAGTCTGGCACCATGCCGTGTGTTGAGGATATACGGGGTGGAGTGTGACTCCTAGAGTCGACATTGGTTAGTGAAATCAGCTTTGTCAGCATGTAAATACATCAAATACATTAGCAATTGTACTTTTACATAGTTAGATTTAAAATTACATATAGTATATAGCAAATAGAATACTTAACGAGTTCCATAATGGACCAATTGGTTCAGTTTGAAAATGACAAAATTGTTGTCAACTGTGCACTTTCCAAAGTTTTTCTTTGAAACGTGCACATTTTTCAACATTTTGACATGTGTTAACCAAATTCATTAGCCCGATGCCTGAGTAATATAATGATAAATGGTAGTGTTGGTGTTTGATATGTTATATAAGTTATATAAGTTGAACTTTCACGAGTTTCATGAAATGGTATTACCGAAGAGCGAATATTGTCTTTTTAATTACTACGCCCTTCAATAGTTTCAGAATATTTCAAACTCTAGGATTCCTTCTTCACCTCGACATTGACCAAATGAAGGTACATATTAGATTCTACATTAGTGTTGTCGTGTGAATAGTGCTTGAATATTCCATTATTATTGACATATAATGACATGCAAGACATTTACAAATCCCAGTACTCATTCGCATTTTATTTCATTATCGATCAGGTCTGATTTTGTTTACTTTTTAAACAAGGAATTGTTTTTATTCACAAGTAGTTTGCTTATTTCACTTATAATAAAATATACCTATAATACGAGACATCTTCTCGTACAAGAGATATAGTGCACGTTAGTTGTACTCGGATACATGGCACTGTCATGACACATTACTTCAATGTCAAGGTAATTGAAAAGTTAAATAACCCTTCACATGAGTTAAAATTATTTTGTGAAGATTTTACGACAGCTTTAATCATTAACGTAAGTACAACTACTACAACAGTTGTTTCCAACTTGACAAAAATTTAATAAATAAAAACGGACCTACACTTTATTGTGATTTAAGTACAATTGTTTCGACAGTTGACAGGAATGTGCTTTGTTATTGAACACTATGTAATACTGTATTTAATTCATGATTTTTAGATGTCAACTTTTTTTTGCGTATGTTCACAATGTTTCGGGGTACATGTTTGCTCCTTCGTCTTAAGAAGGAGCAAGCATGTGCCCCTAAACATAGTAAACATACGTACAAAGAAGTTGACATCCAAAAATTATGAACTATGCCTTACTGCCTAAATGTCTAAATAATTACTTGATAGTTTTAGGCCAAAAAAGAAAATATGTTGTGGTTCCGATTACCCGACCGTGCCTCCATTATGGGTGCCGACCCTAT
>JAULCD010128520.1:0-11268 GCA_032361085.1 Calliostoma canaliculatum
TAGTGACACTGATAGAAACACACTAATACATAGCCTTAGCATTGTTCACAAAGTACACATAGTTGACTTTGGCATTGAAATGTGCATTGACCAATGTTTTGTCAAATTTTGCACGCCAAAGTTTTCTGTGTGATGTCTGATGGTGAAAACGTGAAACAACACAAAATATTGCGCATGAGGATTGCCTAAAAACGACATCATGTGCAACTGGCAGACAAAAAGTGGCGCATCATTTTACTGTGCAGACGAGCACAACTTCTCATCTCAGGACACGTGTGCAACGAATTGGAGAAGTCAAATATCGACCACAGTCCGATAGACCACGTGTGACCCCGCCCAAATGAGACTGCTTATTGATGACGTCATAACACGTAACAGGTTTACCAGTGATCCCGATTTGGCAGCCAGGGACGGACACGTTACACCAACATTGCGAGCATGCATAATCTTGTACTTGTGAATAAACATCACCAGAGAAATGATGTCACAACTTAATATAGAGAATGATCTTGATAGACAACTGACAAAGAATCTGTCCTTAAAATACGCTCTGTATCTACTGAATGCGGAATATGCATCTGATGACAAAGGTTCTGTGCTAAATGTAGAATTTGTATCTACTGAAAAGCGTTTGGACTGAATGTAAAATATGCATATACTGACGAAGGGTCCTTATCGAATGTAAAATGTGCATCTACTGACAAATAATTTGTACTGAATTTAGAATCTGTATCTACTGACGAAGAATCTGTACTGAATATAGAATCAGCATCTACTGACAAAGAATCTGTACTTAATAGAAAAATCCATATCTAGTGACGAGGAGTGAGTGAGTGAGTGAGTGAGTTTGAGTTTAACGCCGTTTTCAACAATTTTGCAGTTATATCGCGGCGGTCAGATTTTGCAGCAGGGGAAAACCTAGTGTGGCTCTGGGAAACCTGCGAGTCTCGGCTGGTACTAACGAACCAAGGGTGATGCTAGCATTGCACCCTATCCTCGCAGCCCTGTGGAACAGTTCTCCACTGCTGAGAGTGATGCCGAGCTCCCGGAATCTTTTTATGTACATGTATGTGTGTCTGCTTGTACCTGATCGGGTATTTCACCGATTTTTAACGTGCTAGCTTACTGAGGTATCATGTCGCAGTTTTACATGAATATCTCACCCAGACATATTATACTGACTCCGAGCCAACCAGTCCTCGCGACAAACCATCGCAAGAGTACAACTTTTTTAACGTCTTTAAAACTGACGCGGACGGGGATCGAACCACCGACCTACCGCACACTCTGTTTTCAGAGCAGACACTCTAACCACTACACCACAAAGAAGGTTGCGGGTGTGGGTTTGAATCCCACATGAAACTCAACCACATAAAGTGATAGAATATTTACTTTTTCAGATTATGTAATCCTAAATATAACATATAACTTCTAAATGGCATGAAATTTAAAAGTTAATTTATTTTGAACTTTGCAGATTTTACCCCTATCACAACTATCCACAACAAATAACATTTACTCAAAAACATTGTTGACGTGTTATGTAATTACGTGTTTTGATTAACTGTATACAGTGTCTGTTACATGTCTAAACAATCCATTTTCCATTATAAATCGTGAGGAAAAACCACACATTTTAAAAAAGCGTGTTCCATCGACAGTCATCTGACAAGTTTATAAATGTTTACAACTTCAACAAACGGACGCTTACAGTCGCTCATTTATTTTGATTTTTCGTCTAGATTTCTTTTCTCTCAACGATAAAAGTTGTCTTTACCTGCATAAAAAACCAGATCATTACCAGTATTATCTATACCTGGTCGGCGTTCGCTTCTAATATTTGTGATTTATGTGATATGGAATACTTCCAAAGCCGACAACGGCTTGTAAAGTTTATTTGTTTTTGTTTTATCAACGTTTCAAAAGGTATTTTTAGTGGGCAAATTGAAAATAAATGTACTCCTTTTAAATGTGTGATTGTACGTTGTAAAACCTTCACAAGGTGAGACGGTGAAACGCTTTCTTGAAATATCTCACGTTAATGTGACTATTTTTACTTTTAATAGAAACATGAGAAATATGTATTTTAAAACAATTTAACAAGAAAAAACAAAGTCTTAAAATAGAATACTCTGGTCTAGGCGTCTCACATGGGTTATCTCCCAAAACCCTACATCCCATTTCCCCTACTTCTCATTTCCCCAACATCTCATTTCTCCTACATCCCATTTTCTCTACATCCCATTTCCCCTACTTTCCCCTACATCCCATTTCCCCTACAACCCAGTTCCCCTACATTCCATTTCCCCTACAACCCAGTTCCCCTACAATTAGTTAAAACAACACGCTGCATTTACCTGTCTACCATAATGAACTCACCTAAAGGAGAGATTAAGGTCTTGTGTAGAGGTAGTAGAAATGACTTGTATTACTTTATGCAGATGACACCGTATTGTTTGCAAATAATCCTGCTGAGATGCAGAATTTTATTAATAATTTTGAAGAGTATTGTTGTGTTAAAGTAAAGGTTTCAAAAACTAAGGTTCTTATATTCGGAGGAAACAAGAGAAATGCTATTGTTTTATTAGAAATAAATGGGGGGAAAATAGAAATTGTGAATGAATATAAAAGATCGCCTCTATATATACATGTTTACCCACGCATGGTGGCATTTTGGGCCCAAATTTTATAGAAAGCTTGTCTAAGATTTCATATTTATGTACAAATTACTTCTTGATGATCACCATATGTCTGGAAACATGAATAAGTGGATCTCAACATATAAAAACTGGACTCTTGTTTATTTTTTTAAATTACAAAAATAACAATAGGAAGAAATAATTATTTAACTGAGAAACTGTAATGATTGTGATTAAATATTTATCTCAATCTATTCGTGTTTCTTGGGTTGTACCATTGTATAAAATAGGTAACAGACTAGGGATTAACAGTAGGGGTGACTATTGAGGCATTTTGGGCTATTGCGATACTATTGCAATAGTTTAAAAAACAACTATTGCAATACTATTGCGATAGTGGCCCTACTAATGCGATAGTTTTCACTTGCAATTATAGCAGCATATATTTCACGTTTTGACTGACACCATCAAAATAATTAAAACTTTCTGATACTATTTGTAAAAAAACAAAAGAAAACGAGTTTAAATTGACCTCTCAAAAACATTTAAATACCAAATTTGTACCTGGTAAAGTTGTTTTTTGTGGTTTTTAAAAAGTAAATGTACCAAACAAATTAACTATCAAAACTATCGATAGTTAGACAAACTATCGCCAATAGTATTGATTGTTTCAAGTTGCAATTGATAGTGTACTATCGTGAGACAAGCAATTGCAATTAATCGATAGTTCGATATATCGTTACACCACTAATTAACAGTGCCATGAACAGTGAAAATGTAGGGGTTTTGGGAGGTTATCGTCCAAGTCAGTCATTTATAAACTTTATTTGGCAAAATAACTTTCGGGTGAAAACAGACGTTAAACCCAAATTAAGACGAAGAAGATTTGGCAAAACAAATTTTAAAGTTTTTTATTTGTTTTGAGAGTTGAACACACATATTACAGTTAAACTTTCTTTAATGTAAAATTTTTGGTTTTTAAAATATGATGAATATGATGGTGCAGAAAAGAATATAACTTTTCAAAGAGAAAACAAATTTGAAAGGTTACCCCGCTGAAAGCAAACATATTTTAGAGATTTTTTACTGTTATATTGCAAAGTAATATGATCTGCAAATACTTGAAAATTGCTAACATTTAAAAGCTGTTCTTGTTAGCATGATACATGTTTTGCTTTAAAAAAATTCAGTCAGTGTTGAAGTATGTGAATGGATCCATATTTTTTTATTATTTATTCTTGAAAATTATTACTTTCAGACTCGAGATACATGTATATCTATAGATGGTTGTATTTAAGCCGTCAATTCAATTAAAATGCTTAATTTGTTTACATTCTGTTAATTTCTACGATCTCCAAACACCCTAAAAAGATTTGTTTACCTTTTTGTTTGTCAATGTAGTCTGCCAAATGTCAATTGTTTAAGCTTATATGTCTAGAAGGTCTGAGACATTATATCATGCATGGTCCAGTTGTCCAGGAGCCATGTCTTCTTCAGTTGTCACCTGTCAGTATCAGTTGTCACCTGTCAGTATCAGTTGTCACTGGTTAGTATCAGTTGTCACCTGTCAGTATCAGTTGTCACCTGTCAGTATTAGTTGTCACCTGTCAGTATCAGTTGTCACTGGTTAGTATCAGTTGTCACCTGTCACCTTAAGTTGAATTTTGCTTAAAACTAAGTCACATCATTGTAAAATTACTTGTTTATCCAAAAATCCAGTTTCCGTCACCAGACGATCATTTTGACATGCAAAATACTAAATTACACAATTTTGTCTCGTTTATCCGGAAAACTGTGAACATTATGTTTACACACACATTTCACCAAGTGGTCTTGCATCTCAAAACATAAAAAAGGTGACACCCTTTGATACACGAGACACCTGACAGATGATTAACTACATAGGAATTGATGTGGTAATTGGTCATTGTTTATTTTTTACTGTCAATTAACAAGGTGACAATTGGTTAATTTTGAGCCATTTTGATTGTAGCATGACTATAACTATGCCAACAATCTGCAGTATAAGAATTGTCATTTGCCAAAATGGCAAGTCAACAAACATAACTTAAGCATCATGCCATTACAACTAGACAAAAAGAGAAAATTTGTAACTATTGTTAAAAGTAAACTACTTGAATTTTTCACCAAGCCTGTACAAAAAAAACTATGCCAGATTTTTATAAACAATCATAGGTAAACAACCAACACATATGTAACTTTCTATTTGCCAAGTTGTGGGTTTTTTTGGTGTATTTTTGTTTATTGAAGATTTATCATTAAAGATCACCCAATTCTGATTGTTTGTAATGTACAAGTGGTCTGAAAATCCTTGATTCAAATACTCGAAAATTCATTTTCTTGTTAATTTCAATAAAAACGAAGTGTCCGGATAAGTGAGACACAACTGTTTATGATAATGTTTGTAACATTTATCTCACCTGACCCAAAGGTTCAGATGGTTCATGTCACAGACTGTCCACTGGCAACACAGCATGTATAAACATCACCTTCTGAACTGATAAACCAATCAAAGAGAAATTTGGTGTGTATGATCCTACCAATTAGAACATAAAAATGTCTTCATGGGCCTAAGATCTAAAAACTAATTATAAATGCTACAGTATGTTATGTCCATTTGTCTTTTTTTCTCTTTTAGATTTCTTTGATTTTAATACTGAACCTCAGTGTGAGCCACACTCAAACATCTGTATAGATTGCATTTTGGTCACTATAGGCATAAATACAGTAGTTATTCAGCTACAAAATGTACAAAGTCAAATCAACAGTTATAGAAACAACAACAACAACTTGTGAATTTGACATTTTGTATGTTTATTAGCACAACAGTTTTTTAGACAAATTGAGTTTTATGCTTACTTCAAGCCAAGCATATGCTTGTTCCCCATGAACACACATTCTTTCTGAATGTGAAGTTGTTTTTAAGCTAAATGTAAACAAATGGCCCCTGGTTGCCAAACACCTCCCTGTCATCATAGTCCCTTTTGTGTGCTATCCAGTTCGCACATGACAATTTTTTCCAGCAATATTTTTACAGTTTTTGACTATTTTCTGTTGCAGTTTCTGCATTTGTTGGAGCATTAAACATTATAAATCAGATTTTCTCCAGGTTTTCAGCTGGACTAATAGGAGTGTCTGTCTGCCACAAGGATGACCTACTTTTCCGACATGGCTAAGAAGTGTATTGCCTGCCGACACAACTTTTCCTCAGTTGCCCTGCATGATTTGTGTCTGGATTGCCTTCTTGCTGAAGGCAGGTCTACTCGCATTTGGAACGCTTGCTGCTTGATATGTGCTTTCGGATGCCGGATTAAAAAAAAATATATCTCAAGGTTTTATGGAAAAAGACAGCGGATAGGCAATACAAGAAAGGAAATCTTTTGTCGAGCCTGCAGCCAATGCTGCTATCAATCCAGTCGACCCTCAAGTTAATCCAACAGTTGACACAGCAAAAGCACATGTTGTTGATAACAAGAAACAGGATACTTCCAACAGCACCTGCTCGCCGTTAATGGCTGTAATATTGCCCAAACGGCGTAAAACAATAACTCACTCACTCACTCCAACAGCACCTGCGCAGAAGGATGACATTTATCCAGCCATGCATGTTCTCCTTCGCAATCAGCTGATCGAGGTTCTTCACCATGTGACAATACTCGCTTTTGGCAACGAGAGAGATCACCACTTTACAAGCGTTCCATGTTGAAGCATGATGACAAGACAGATTTTACTGAGGATTTGTCAAGCAACAGTGACACTTTGAATCAGGATTCTAAATCAAGTCAGCATCAGTCTACAACAGATGCATCTGCTGGAGATCGACCTTACAGTGATACTCTGCAAGAGATCACCCTCTTCGAGTGCTTGACCCTTCTCAGGAGATGCATCTTATGACAACTCAAGTAGATGCTCGTATGGTGATCGACAGGATCATATTGACTGTGGCATCAGAACTACAGTAAACCTTTTTCTTACAACAACTATCCTACACAAATTATGATCGTGGCTACAAAGACCTCACTCCCCTTCTAGGCCCTCGCATACTAGGGATCGATCTTCTGCGAGAGAATCAACTTCCTCGGCTCGTAGGGAGGATCACAGTCAGTCTTGCTCTCAGCCCCCCTCTAGGAAAAAGGGCCGTTGCTTGTCTCAATAACAATGTAGTCGTTCTTCACTGTCTTCACAGTCTTTATCTCAGCCAAAGGTTGACTTTGCACCACATTCAGCTATCATAAGTCGTCCTTCCTAGAGTCAGGCAGTGGTGTCTGCTTCACCTACTTTTAACAAGAAGATTTCTCTCACCACGTTACGTCATATGGTGTGCCTAAACGACTTCTTGATCAGCATAGATTTACAGGATGCCTATCTGCATGTTCCTATCCGCCAGGAAAGAAATATCTGTGTTTTGTTCACATGGGTATCCATTACCAATGAATGGTCCTGCCGTTGGTAACTTTCACTCACATTATTAAACCAGTCTTCAACCACCTTCACTGCCTTGGCTCATCAACTTGAAGTCTCACTACTCATTAAATCTTCTAACAACAGTCAGACCGCCAAACATCTGGTGTGGCTGGTGAACTTCAAGAAGTCTGAACTAGTGCCGGTCAGAGACGTCACCTACATCAGGATTCATTTCTTGATCCAAATCAACAGGTTGGAAGTTCCAGTGGACAGATGGATCAAGATCGAACACTACATTCCACCTCTTCTTAGGCTCCAGCCACAGTGCTTCAGTGCCAAGTGACGCTAGTTTTGATGACTTTCACAATCTCAACGGCCAAGGTCGTCTTCAACTCTGGTTGGCGCGGATGTAGTTTCTTGATGTACTTAATGTCACCGAGCAACCACCACTAGCTCTAGCTGGTGCATCCACATAGCGATCAACTTCATCCGAGGATTGACTTTGAGAAAGCTGCCATAAGAATCAGTCAGACCAAGTTTCCATCCGCAAATGTGAAAGGGTGCACTTCACACAATCCACATGGAGGAAGGTACAGGACATGGCATTAGCTGTGTAGTATCGGGAAGACCCTGCTGCACAATATGAAAAATTCAAAGATGTTTACATTCACCGAACATGTTTCACGTTTTAGATTATCAAGGGTTTCTGTTCAATTCTTTTAGGGACATTTAGAAGTGGGGGTACATAGTTCAAGATTTCTTGGATGTCAACTTCTGGTTTGTTCGTAAGTTCACGACGTTTCGGGGCATATGCTTACTCCTTCATCGGGTGAATTAGGGTTTCTGTTGTAGTCCGTTATGCTATTGTGACGTCATAGGACAGTGTTTTTCACTATGACGTCACATTACAAGGGTGCATAACTCTTAATTATACGTGTATGTGCGTACCGCACAAAAACAATAAATAACAGCAGATTGTATAGTTTACAAAATATATACAGTTTTCACATGAAAGGCAGAGATTAGTTGATACCATTTAGTTTAGGTTTCATAGTTTTTATAAAATGATTTTCTTTTACTTTTCTCAGGACATCACTTTTTTCAGACAATATTTTATAAAATGGAAATATGATGAAGTTTGGAATTTTATTTACTGCACATTGTTCAATATGTTTACTGAGTGGGATACATCGGTAGGATGGGTCTCGTATTTGTTGCCGATGTACCCTCACTCTTGCCCTGACACTATACCCTATCTGCTCAATTAATACATTCTTCCTGGCATCCATTGCATTGAATTACATTGCATTGAATAAGTAAACTTAATATATGTAAGTTATAGCCCTTGTTTTTGTTTTTTTTTGGACTTGGTGCATTTTTCTTCTGAGGGGACCAATTTATCAGAAACTGTTACAGATAGAAAAGCCTAGTTTTGCATGTAGCTTTAGAACATCAATACCTAGATGAATCGTGTTACAATATTTCTCAAAGTTATAGTCCTTGTTAAGATTTTTGGGACTTGGTGCATTTTTCTTCAGGAGATAAGTTTCTCAAAAACTGTTGCAGATAACTTATGAAATGACTTATGAAATGAAATGAAATGGTTGCCAGTATAAATATGGAACATTATGGCGGGTGATATTGATGACCATGTCTTCTTGTTATATGTTTAGTATGAGTTGTGTACAGTAACCAGTTCACACTCCCAGTTTGTGGCAGGTATTGTTATTTGGGGTACACGTAGGATCACTTGACAAACATCAGCCGTGTAAACAAATTGACCTGCTTAAGATTTTGGGATAAATTTGCCTGCTGCTAATTGTATTATAGGAATAGTTCAAACAGTTGGATAGTCTTTCCCTGAGTATAAGTGATAGATGTAGTGGTGGGTGTTTTTAATTAGGTTGGTTGAAGTGAAAAGTTAATGTCACCATTTACCAGTCATATCCTAGCTTTGTTTACACACTTTCTCGCAAATATTAAGTGAATTGGGTTTTTTAATATTTTTATTTTTAGACAAACGAAACTTACGTTAAAATCAATTTAAGTTTATTTTATATAGTTTCTTGAGTTAAATGCTGAAGTACTAATGAGTTAATGCCAGTAAATTAATCTTAAATCTTGAATATTTTTTTAGAAATTTTTATACAATGTTGATACATCAAATTTCATAGTATTTATTACAGAAAGTTACAATGACAGATATATAATAAATATTAGTACTGTACAGATACAATACGATTACTTGGGAAATATGGACATTTCATGAAAATGTTTGTCATTCTCAAGGTATTTTTTTTTATGTTAACGGTCTAACTTGCATGTGTTTATATTTCTATCATACCAGGTAATAAAAAGGACAAAAGGTTCCGGGTTGAAGAGACAGGAGCTTCACAATGAGGAGAGCAGTGATATTCAGTTCATGATGACAATAAACAACGCTGCCACAACTGTCTTGACAATAGTGGAGCAGTGCATTCACACACATGGAAGAGAAGCAGTATTGTACTAAACAGTCAAGTACACCTCAAAGTGCTCAGTAACCCAAGTAGGAATTAAAACCATGACCACATTGTTCTTTTGAAAACCTATCCTGTGGTAATTTGTTTAAAAGAGCTTCATCAGTCTAAATTTCTTTTTAAAATATTACCACTGGATAGGTTTCCAGCAGCCTATTTAGACATTGAAATTGATAAATTTGTCAGGAGCACTGCAAGGTTAAGAAATCCACATTCCATTAGTTCCAATTTATTTACATTGTATATCAATATTTATTCTCAATGATAACAAAGAGAAATATCAGTGTACGAAATTCCTGCCTGCCCGTCTGCCCGTGGCGGGTAATTTGTAGAGCGAACGGGAATATTTTTAATCTTGTCGGCCCGATGGCAGTTAGATTTTTTCAAGTTTTATATATATGCAATTAATTTGGACAGGTAAGTTTTGAACATGACTAGTAAATATTCCAAGCTGCCTGCCCTGTGGTTTGGTTAAAGTTGTTCAGGAGTTTTGTACACTAGAAATATATATGTGGTGTTATTTTTTAAGCATATGTGTTACTGTAGATTAGGCTGCATAAGTATAATTTTATGGTTCTTAGACACATATCTTTTATATGTTTGAGGGCAGTAGGTTTGTTTTTTTAATGTTTTTTTAAAAAAGTAAGAGAAACTATTTAATTTTGTCACAAATAGTTTAAAATATAGTGCCGAATTCAGCTCTTAAAAGTGTGTTTGAAGTTTTGTTGATTTAGCTACTATATTTATAATCACTAGCAAAATTATAACAAGTTTTAAAATAGAATTAGCTTGTATACCTACATACCTTGTATAGTTGCATTGTTGCATTTCAATGGAGTATTGAGTCTGCATAATTTGACATGGGAATGAATGAAAAATGGTAAGGCACAGTACTTTAAGTGACGAGTTGCTGCCCAAGAGCCATTACCATTGTGCAGCCTAAGTAAGTCACAGACACTATATTTTCTAGAAGTGCATTATTGTGAAAACAATTAAGCTGGTCTGTAGGTGCCACCTGGCCTTTTATTGGAAATAAAAGCTAGATGGTGAAAGTTACTCAAGGGGTGAATGTAATGCTGCTTCAGTAACTTTCACAATTGTGATGCTGAGATACTGAGTTTGTACATACATCTTACCAGTCAGTCATCATTTATGTGAAACAAGTCACCGTCAATTACCGTCATATTTATACTTTCATAATGCTATTTTCAGAACTTTTCGGTTGTGCTAGAAACATCCTATTCAGTTAGTGCATGAACATTCACACATAATGAATATAGTAATCCTTAAGTGCTCAATTGGGATTTGTAAAACTTAAAACTGTAATCACACTGTACTGTTGAAAACCTATCCCAAGATAAAAAAATAATTAAAAGAGCTCCTGTTTAAGCTCTTTAAAACAAATTACCTTAGGATAGGTTTTAACAGCCTATTTAGGTTGGAATTTGGACACTGAAACAGACAAAAGTTGCACTTTGTATTGTAAGGATTAACTTGGGTTACTGTGACGTTTGCTAAAATCATCTTTCCAAGAATTTGTTTCTATTATACTTGCATGAAATTGTGTTCCTTAAAACATAAAGTAAGTGAATTTAATGTCATTAAAACTTTTTATTATATACATGTGGATGAAATATACAATTATACAGTGAAAATATAATTCATATTCATGAAATATCCGAGCA
>JAULCD010128631.1:0-11268 GCA_032361085.1 Calliostoma canaliculatum
TAAAATATTTACAATCCAAAGTATGATTGTGTTTTATCATTATAAATATTTTAGAATTTATAGACGTTTGTTTTTAATAAAAAAAAGATCAAACCCCTTATATAATCTTGTTTATTTGTTAACCAATAATTACGATATTATTAAAACACCAACTATTGCTATATTATAGCTAAGAAAGTGAAACAGTAATAACCACAAAATACAGACATAAATGATTTTAATTTAGGGTAGACAAACGTGACAAATATCTAAACATTTTATTTCATTAAACAAATAATCCTTGTATATTAGTGGATATACTTTAGGTTTTATAAACAGAATTACATATTTGACATAATTTCAAAGTCTAGCATGCACACACTTTTAATAATCAACCACAAACTTAAAACCATTTGTAGCTTTTAAATAGCTTCCATGAACCTTAAATCAAACATTATGTTCATGTTTACAAAATTACCCTAAAACAAAGAAGATGATACTTTACAGTAATTGTGTCAGTGAGGGTAATTGCACTCATGACGTTCGTTCGGCTTCCAGTATCTAGTTAAAATGTAACCCTTATGTTACCTCAATCAACAAATATAATTACGTTTAATCAATTCCTCCAGTTGTTACCAATAGAAGACAAGAATCTATTTCCTGACAAACATAAGTTGATGTGTCTTAATAAAAATGCATTAGCAAAGTCATTTCAGTGACGTCATTTGTCTATTGCAGTACGCCCCCTTGTGATTTAAAGTGCCTCCACAAGGCGGCGCTGCTTTGAAGTTCCGCATCCTTCAGTCTCCTTTGTACCGTTGTCCTAATTACCTCTGTAAACAGTAAAGAGGATTTGACCGACTTAGCTTGCTGAGGTATCGTCAAAGGTCCCTTCTGTGAATAAGGTTTAGTTCTTTTGATCATTTTGATTTATATTTGATAAATGCCGAAAAGAGAACCAATCAGGTTTATAAGAATAATAGCGATCGTGGTTGGAAATAAATAAAACTTGGCGAAATAAGTCATAACTTTGCTGATCATTGCATTCAGGTTGGGAAAAGAAGATTAGTCAAATATTGTGCCGTGAATTATAACGATTACATAAACCAAATGGAATGTTGCATGTAGCGCGATAGGGAAACTGGTAATCATGTATTTGACAATTAAATCAATCGTATTGCTAGTGGCACGGTATTAGTGTAGGTTGATTTTTATCTTAAATGTGATAGGTCTACGAGTTTGAAATTAAATCTGTATGTGCTAAAATCTTTGAGGTGTAAATATATCGCTGAACAACGTATGTTTCTTCACAACTACCAATAACAGTTTACGTATACACACGTATTGTCTATGCACATGGCGGGTGCTACTGGTAGAACAGCACACACTTTCTCTATTGCAAACACAAGGACCCCGTTCCTTAAAGCGATCATAGGCTACGTTGGTCGTACGTGGTTTTGAGACAGTGTCCTGTGAAGTTGTTACGACTGTTGAAGCGCAGAGATCGCAGTGCTTAATGACACCGGTTCCAAAGCGATCTCTGCGCTATGACAGTCGTAAGCTAATGTTATCTTTCAGCACTTACGATCAACTTAGCCTAAGATTGCTTTGAGGAACGGGCCCTGTTATTATAAGGCTTGGGATTTTATATCTGCATGTTCTTCATAGTCAAATGTATCTTCAGAGAAAAAAATTATCTGAATTATTCCCTTTTTCGTTAATATCCTACAACACAGGATGTGTCCAAGCAAACTTTAGGTCAGTCTATCTGTTCAATGAAACTAAACCAACTAAGCACCTTGTGTACAAAGCACTAAAATAAGGCGCGAACTTTCAAGATAATTGTCGGAATAGTGTTAGAGATTAAACATTTCTACGTCAGATGACTACGATTTTGCAGTATTTAAAATTTAAAATGATGTGATAAAAAAATTACACTGTTTTATTGTTCATTTAAATTATAGTCTAATACTTTAAAGGTGAATATGTCATACTTATAATCCTTATAATGACACCATATACTGTTGTGAAAAAATAATTATATTTGCCCTTAAAATTGTCTTATATACACCATGTACACTCATGTTTCCGGTTATATTCAACTTAGTGCGTTTCACCTTTAACTGCTGAATTAATTTAAGTTAGACTCACAATTGTGGGCCCCGTTCCTCAAAGCTACCACAGGTAAATGCTATAATATAACATTGGCTTACGATTGACGTAGCGCAGATATCGCTTTGGAACTGGTGCCGTTCGGCACCGGTTTCAAATAGATTGCTGTGCTACGACAGCCGTACATGTAAGCCTAATTTAAGAAAACAACTCCATGAGGACATTGTTTCAAAAAATACCTAAGATCAACTCAACCTAAGATCGCGTTGAGGAACGGGAATCTTACCAGGTTGTGCTGTTGAAAATGTATTCTGTGGTAACTTATTTAAAGAGCTCCACGAGATAAATTTTCAACAGGCAGTTTTGTTTGAACACTGAAATTAAAAAAATAAAGGGCTCGGTGCTTTAGTGCCTACTATTGTCAATGAATTATTAAAGACAAATTGTATTGTTTCCCAAAGCAAAAACTCCATAAATGTTTTATTTAATGGTCAGGTTATCCGAGTTGGTACAATATGTCGTTTTCGATGGTTATGGTAGTAATGTTTATAATGGTGGTGGGATGATGATGATGATGATGATGATGATGATGATGATGATGTTGATGATGTTGATGATGTTGATGTTGATAAATGCATGGCATCCAAACATAATATAAACGCAAAATGTATATGACATGAAAGA
Source organism: Calliostoma canaliculatum (assembly GCA_032361085.1). NCBI lineage: Eukaryota > Metazoa > Mollusca > Gastropoda > Trochida > Calliostomatidae > Calliostoma > Calliostoma canaliculatum. Next base: position 2,776 of record JAULCD010128631.1, read on the forward strand.
CGCATTAACTGAGCTAAAAATGAACACAAAATAAATAAATGAAATAGGAATTAAATTGACGTTGATTAAATAAAGGAAACTAATTAGTTGTAACTTATAAGCACCGATATAAATTAAACACTATTTTTAATTAAAAGTTCTGTGCAAGGCAGATCACGGATTGAATGAAAAATGTGGTCAAATAATGCATATTGTTTACCTATTTGTTTTGACTCTTGGCAGAGGACTGTCTATGTTTAATGTAGCATGCTATTTTCAAGTGCGCTGTATTATTTTAAACGCTTTTTACAAAGTATTTTTGTTCTCGTAGGATTGCAAAAGGAATTCTCAAAGTCTGGATTACTATTGTGATTATAATAGGCAGATTCTAAAATTCTCAAAAGTTACGAGAAGTAACATGGAGATAAAAACATGCGGCTATTTACAAATAATATATACAGTTTCATGCAATCAATATGTACACATTTATACAAGCCTATATTTATATACCTAATTGTAATGTATTACTAAAGTTGAAGGATTGTTTGAGAAGTATTTATAAAGAAACTTAGCTCTTAAATTGCATTGTACTGGGCAGTCTTGTTCCATCTTCGAATTTCTATTGGTAAGTTGTGATTTAATTTGAAAGTGTGATATAACTTTCAAGAACTAGTTGGGTCTTAAATATTTTACAATAATTGTTTTGGGAAGAAAGTTCTAAATTAGATTGCCAGTTCTGAAAACTATTATCTTTAGAAATATATATATAACAGTTGCTTTAAACCATTTTACACTTGAAGCAGAGTGTGTTAAAGTAAAACCTGTCGCCTTTGGTTGTTATGTTGAAAACATTTATGGTACTGTATTATCACAGTATGAACTCACGGTTTCGTAGTCCGTGATCCAGTGCACAATCCATCCAGATGCTATTGCAGGAAAATCAATATATTGTTGGGCTTAGCGATTTTACCAGTATGCTGATAAACAGCAATACGAATTGAAACAAATATGTATCGTTTGTGATGTACCGGTATATTGATAATCAAAATATTTCTATATTTGTTGTCTCGTATTTTCAATTATTATGACCTTAAGAGATTCGTTTTAATTAACCATCATAGTGCAAAATTGATTTTTGTAGGACTTAAAATTGAAATTACCTTGTGCTGTTGAAAACTTATCCTGTGATAATTTGTGTAAAAGAGCTTCGAAAGGAGCTCTTTTAAACAAATTAACACAGGATAAGTTTTCAACAGCTATTTTATTTGGAATTTGGACATTCAAATTATGAAAAACTATATGTTAAAAAAGCGATTCTTTTTACGGTATATTGCAATATGTATTGCAATACATACAAGTAAATTACAATATATCGTAATACAAAATGTTGGGCAATACACAGCCCTAATACATAGTGTGAGCTTGATAAACCTGTCACTGTTAAAGAGATGAAAAGCGGATGTTTGTAAGCTGACAATATCTAATGGACCAGTTGTCGATACATAATTAATAACTTCTTCATCTCGTAAATGAGGTTATATCATACGGTAATGTACTTATTTCACGTGTGTTTGAACGACTGCCTGTTGTCCAGGGTGCTGTTTCACAAAGCTGTCGTAAATTTACGACGTCGTAAACCACGTCATTGATTCAATGGTTTGGCTTTTAAACGCCAAAACATCGTTAGAAACTGCACTCTCAAGAAAAACTTGTAAGTGCACAGTTTACAACGATTTCTGGCATTTGTAAACAAAGCATAATAATCCAGTGACATGGTTAACGACGTCGTAAATTTACTAGGTTTTGTGAAACGGGGCCTAGCACTCCATGTTGAAAAAACCCACCAGCTACATGACCGTATTTGCAGCTAATAATGTAATGTGGTTGTTCCGTTTTCTTATTTGTTTTCTGATCTTAATCTATAACCACTTCCTCCTGTTCAATAATAGATACGTAATTGCGTTTACATGAAACTGTGTCAGTAGTTCTAATGATAATACGTTCAAGTTGTAACAGTTTTAGGTTATTTTGTTCGTTCGTAATGTCGACTGATAGGGATGAAATTGTGTTACACTGTGCCCATTAGACGGACAATTTTTGTCTTTGAAAATAGTACATTTATAACGGTTTGGGCATTTGTAAACACAACCCATTAAGCCAGTGTCAATATATTCCTGAAGCTTTTATGACGTTGTCTTTGCTAATTTTATTTTGGGATAGAAACCAGAAGTAGCCTTAATCCTTTGAATACTTAGCGCAACATTTAATTTTCACTTTTAACATTATAAACTTATTAGGCTGTTGACAAAATTACCCTTTGAAAATATGGTTAACAAAAACTCAAGTAGCAAACGAATTGTCACTGGTAGGGTTTTTAGCAGCAGAAGTCCTAGAAAAACTGGTTTGACACTCAAATAATTAATAAAGTTTCACCTGAATAATTAGCTTTAGCTTTACAGTTATACTCAAGTGAACACGCGTGTACTATTTATCAAATTAGCAACAACTCCGGAAATTTTGAACGCAGTGATAATGTCAGATCTTGACCTTTAAATACGTTGTAATCAAATAGAGTTCGATTGGTTTTTCCCATTCGTCGCAAGCTAATCATTTCACTTGAGGTGAACAATCTTCGTCTTGCTTTGTCAATGAAGTGATGAGGTAACCAGCGTAGGTCCGCAATGTCAGCGCTAAGGCCAGACATTTTAAACCTTGGTTTTCGAAGCCACTGACTAATTGTTTCATCGCCAACCCCCAAAACTCTGGAATGGAAATAAACTAAAACCTAAATTGTGTGAAAATTGTGTGCCCACAATAAAAAAAAGCATAAAAGTAGTACTGTATTTCTATCTCCCAAGCTCTCAACAGACTAAGATATCGTAACTTTGATCTTAGCGTTCTTGTAAAGAGAGTACTGGGATGAAATTTAAAATACTTGGGCTTAAGTCTCATACTTTTTTCTAAACCCCCCAAAACTAGGGGAAAAAACAACAAAAAACATGATGGTAACTCGAGAACTTCTTGAGACAATAAGACCACGACATCTTAAACTTTATCTTAACTCACTCGTAGCAAGAGTGCTAAGATAAAACTGAAGATGTTTCAGCCAAACGAAAAGTTTTATACAACGAGTAACCTTGGTCAATTTCGTCTTATTTGTAACCTACCTGTTTCATTTTATTTAAAAAAAAATGAAACTGTTCTTTTAAAATATATCATCTTGTATTGGATATACTTAAAACATTTAGAAATTTTCAAAAAATATTTCCCGACCTTTGCAAAGAAATTCGTTAAACACAAACATAAAAACGTCTGGCCTAATTGTGTTTTGATATGTTGGGAGCTGGCGGCAGTCGTCCCACTGTGTCTGAACAAAGCTGACTGGTCCGGTGGGATGAGAACATGGGTGGTGTTTACCCAACCTCCACAATGTAATGATCGGCCACAGCCGTCTGGGACCTTCTGCTGTGGGCCTAATTGAATACAACACAGGTATTGTAAGATCTATCTAGCGCAGTGTTGACCCGAGTCCCGTTACATGAAGCTCCCGTGTGGCTAAGATGTCTTAACTTTCATCTTAGTGCCTCGTTCCGTTACGTGAAGATTTAACCATTTTAACGTCCACATCAGTGCTTATGAAGCTTTTGTAAGACCAAGACACCTAAACTTTAATCTTAGCGCTCCCGTAACGGGAGCGCTAAGATGAAAGTTAAGATGTCGTAGTTTTAGAAAAATAAAACGTGTTTTGTTCTATTACCGTCCCCCCTCACCCCAAAAGTTTTGGGACAAAAACATAATAGTAATATTGGCTTCCTTTATCTGAAGCTCTTGTAAGGCAAAGTCATCTCATCTTTCATCTTAATTATCTCGTACCGTGTCATGAAGCTTCTGTTAAAATTATACCAGCCAATTTCGTTCTTATTTAATACAGTTACTTATTTTGTCCATAAAGATATCTTAGCTTTCATCTCAACGCCCCAGTAAGTGTAAAGCATCCTAAGTTTTTGAGTTCTCGTAAAGCTGGGACATGTAACATCATTATGGCGCTTTCTTAAGAGTTGCATAAAGCACTTAAAATATTATTAACACTTGTTATGTATATCAAAGCGCAATTGTTATGTCCTGTAACATTATAATTTTAATATTAGCGCTCTCGTAAAGTTTCATTAAGCCTTTGTTAGGCTGATAATGAAAACTCGTGTCTTAACGTTTTTGCAACGTTCTATAAAACTATACGGTGGCCACTTTTGTTAATTGTGCGCTTTGTTTAACATTAAAGCTTCCGTATGGCTAAATCGTTCTGGTTTTCACATTCATGCTCTGGTAACAACGGTTAACAGCGCTTTTAAGATTTGGACTATCTATCATTTGTGGCGCTCGTGGAACGTAATGTGAAGCTCAAGTAAGGCTAGTACATTTTAAACAAATACTTTTAGCTCTCTCGTTATTTTAATATTAGCGCGCCAATATAAAAGAGTGAAGATACCTTAGCCTTGTATGAGCTTCAAATAACAAGACAATGATGGGTACGGTGTCTAAGCCTGACTAGAGTTGGGCCCAGAATGTAAAGATCTTAGCGCTAAAATTAATTTTCATTTCAGCTACGAGAGCACTGAGGTGACAGTTAAGACGTCTTGGATCTATGGGGCTTTATGTAAATTGTGGCGGTCTGCGTTGACACTAGTGTGGGTGATGCACCAGATACAAGAGGTCTGACACCGAACGCTGGGCCGGATAAGTCGCGCGTGAACAAATGACCGCCTCATTTGTGGCTGAAGGGATAGATGGGCCAATCAATACGTTGTATGATACCTGTATACATCGGGCAGCAAGACACTTTTGTTAGGCTCCATTAAGAACGAAATCGTCATTGATCGAGCAAATATTTAAGCAAAATGCTTTGCTCCCTGCCGGGCCTCGAAAAGTGCTCGAACTTACCATAAGAACAAAGATGCAACTGTAGAAATGGAGATCAATTTCAGGGACCTTGTCCTGATCACACTACATAGGGTCACGATTTGTGAAAGGAAATGTCTCTAAATCTGTTGGAAAGATGAACCAACATCAAAGAATTAAAACTTTGGAAGTTTTGAATGATGGGAGTGAAATAGATACTTCCTCTAATGGACTAAAGGCAGGAGAAATGTTGTTAATGTTGTCCAAAAATAGGGCTGTGTCTCTGTGTAAACAAGGTAAACGAGGAATCGACAGCGCAGCTTTGTCAGACGAGTGAAAACACTCCACGGTTTTTAACTGATTGGGTGCCGTTTCACAAAAATGTCGTAAATTTACGACATCGTAAACCATTTTTCTGAGTTAACGTGATGGGGTTGCAAATGTCAAAAATTGTAGTGAACTGTGCACTTTCCAAAGAAAAACTTTTTTTTTTTGATAGTGCACAGGTAACTACGATTTTTGACATGTGTAAACCAAACCCATTGGTCAAAAGGCATGGTTTACGACGTCGTAAATTTACGACGACTTTGTCAAACGAGCCCCTGGATTAGTACCTCAGTAACTCAGACGTGTAAGGCAGCGCGAATCGTGTTGTAAAATAACAGAGAAATCAATAGACCCTTTCGTTGAAATAGTACACAATTAATCACTGACATATCGAGGGGCTAATTTAATCATTCATAAGCATTATCTCGACACACACTGGACCATTCAAGTCCAAAAGATCCTATTTTAAGTCTTGTAGAAAAGCCAATGAAAATACCCTTTGAAATCAATTCAATTATATCAAGTGCGTTGAAGTTTCGGTTCTAAATAGATCTTCTTTCTGATAATGTTCTGGCTTATTTTCACGAGGCATGGCCGGTAGAACTACAACAATGCCGCGCTATGGCAGTAATTGACTTTGGAACCTGTTCTCGCATCCCGATGCGCATGCGGCAAATCTTCTGCTCAAAAGAAAAATATTTCCTCAAATCTTACCAAAAGCATGGTTCGCGCGATGTTCTTTTCACTATGTGTACGTTTCGATTGGAAAATGTGTTAGCTCGTGAGCTGAATTGATTCCTCTTTCAGTCTTACTAGGGACATCCGTAGCATGAAAATATTTCCATCGGGTCCTTCAATACCCAATTCAGAGTGCTGTTGATCAGCCTCGATAATCAAATAGCCCCACGCCGATCTGTGATTTCCAGCCCAGGAACGTGTGAGAGGCGTCCCCCGGCCTCTAAGATCGCGCGGGTGTCTGTCATTCCGCCACCGCTTCATCCTCTGCTCGCTATTGAATGGTGCCAAGTGAGACGAGATCACAGACCTCGCATTGCATGACGGTCGCCGGGAAGTGTAACTTGGGTCGTGAGTCGTAAAGTTACAGTTATCTTCTGCTAGTCAAACAGTTCTGTCATATGGGCTTCGATCATTTGGCGGTAGGCGCTGTACTCCAGTGGTAGTTCAAACATTGACGTCCGCTGGCGAACACGTCTGTTTAATATCGTCGTCTGCTTACACTCGTCAGACGTAAGCATGACCAGGCGGACATCGGAGAAGTACGGGGTTGTGTTTACCGTTGCTGGAGATGACACCTGTGACACGTGTGACAGTCAGGAAGAAACGTGTATAACTTTCAGAGACCCGAACCTGAACGAAACCACCAGGATTGTCCAAGGAGGTTCGGAAAGCCCGGACTCGCTCCCTTCTCCGCGACACTGGAGGGAGTCCCATGAGTTTGGGAAGAGTCCCGACCGTCAGCGAGAAACACGGGAGAGATGTTTATGTTGTCTCTTCTGTTTCTTTCTCCTGTCCACCGCCAGTCTGACCGCTCTCATCCTTCTCCTTTACACTGGACACTTCAGGATAACTGACCACCTTCACCGGACATCAACAAACGGATCCCCGGGGTCATCCTCCCTTAATGTTACCTACTTTGGGGAGGGACTCGCTAAGAAAGCGCCCCAGGTAAGCTTGCAATCAGGTTATCGTTTTTCAATTTGTTTTAGAAAACTAAGTTGACAGAGGCTTCTTCAGCCATTCATTAGCCTCTCAGTAGCCTCTTGGGATATTGATGAGAGAGCACATCGATAGTAATAACATCAAGGAGAGACGGGCAAACTTTTGAAGTGTTTCAAACTTTGGACAGTCTGTCTTTCTCTCGCATGTTTGAATACGCGTTTGAGTATAAAGTTTAGTTATTGATAGTTATGGTAAGATAAATTCCTTTTGAAACGATATGTTTATTAAATCATATATATTCATGTTCAATTCATTAAAAGGAAAATAGACAAATTTAAAAGTATTAAAAACAGCATGTCGATCAATAAATTAATAGTATAATATACTCAACGTTATAAAAATGTGAAAAGTCTTACGGTAGTTTTTCCTCACTACACTTGACCAATCGGTTTGATTTACAAATGTTGAAATTGTTGTAAACTGTGACATTTCCAAAGAAAAAAAGTTGAAATTGTTGTAAACTGTGCCATTTCCAAAGAAAAAACGAAGTTTTTTCTTTGGAAAATGGCACAGTTAACAACCCTCCTGACATTTGCAAACCAAGTCTTTTGTGATGAAACACAGGTGGGAAAGTAAATTAAGTAAAGATCTTTTCACGCGCTGTTATATTTTAGTTTGCTCCGTGAACTTTCATCACTCAGAGGTTTAATTCATCTCTTCATCCCAAACCTCGGGCAACTAATATCCTAGATCTCGCATCGTTAGCTATAACAGTTAAGCTGGCAGAGGCGATATAAGTGCACATTCCGGCTATCATGTAAAACAAGAGCTATATTCATGCATCAGAGAGCACCAGCTGTATTTCTACCACCTCGCTCGCTAATTGTAACACCAGGGAATCCACCAAATCTTGGCAGGCATCAAATACAAAATTCATTAACCGGAAGAAAAACTATGAGTGATTTGGAATCGTAGAAGTGCTTATTTTGATTAAGGTAAATTGACAGCAGGAACTATTTATTGTATAAATAGTTTCGCTTGCTTCACTTACAAAAGGGGTGAACCAACAAAAAATACAAACCAATTATTATTATTATTTTAAAACAAAGTTATTTTCTCAAAAATGTTTCTCATATTAAATATTTGCCTCATATTTTACTTTTACAGTATAAATTACTGTAACAACAAACCGATTTAAATCTAAGGCATTTTTAGAAGTTGTGTAGGAGTGTAAAAACATTGCTTATGGTTGTCAACTTCTTTATTGACACTCGGACAATAAAGTTGACAACTATAAGCAACTTTGTTATAAACTAATTTAAAAGTTATGTCAGATTGGAGTTTGAAAGTAATTTTAATTTCTTCTTAAAAAGCTTCAGAGATACGATTTCTCACTCTTACTAATTTTACAGTATTATTAAACAAACATAAAACAATCTAACTTTAAATAATATCAATTAGGTACCATCAATGAATTTAAATTTAATTTTGTGATATTTTAAATATATTATTTTATAGTCCTGGTCCCCGTTCCTCAAAGCGACGTAATCTAAGTTGATCGTAAGTGCTAAATTATAAAATCGGCTTATGACTGTCGTAGCGCAGAGATCG
>JAULCD010128742.1:0-17276 GCA_032361085.1 Calliostoma canaliculatum
CTGATACAGGCTGTTGAAAACCTATATCCTGTGGTAATTTTTTTAAAAGAGCTTCTGCAGGAGCTCTTTTAAACAAATTATCACAGGATAGGTTTTCAACAGCACAAGTTGGTCACAGTTTAAAGATTGGCTGAAATCCACTCAACACTTTAAGGGTTAGGTTAAACTTTGATATCAGGAAAAATTATTTCAATAAAAAAATAAAACTCCTGACCTACCCTAAGTTTTGGCCTTAGAAAGTCAATCCGTGGTAAATCTACATTCGTGCATGTTATCAGTATGCTGTATCAACATGTCAATGCTGGTATTTAGCTTCATTTTAAAACATTAAAAACATCAAACAAAGTTCGCAGTAAACACCTAGATCGATATGGATACAGGCAACAATTAAAACTAATATCATAATACACGCATCATAATGTTAAAGTTGAAGTGACAATATGATTATTTTCTTTCTTTTTTCTTTTTATTTTATTGAATGGACTATTTTATCCGTGGCAGTATCGATATCACACTTCCTTTTTAAATATTTTTACAGGTTATTGAATTAATTATCACTGTAAATCATCTCCCTATGTTTGCTGTACTTCATTTAATTTCATTCACAAGCTACACTAACTTTGTAAAGTTAATATTACTGAAGGATAAGAAAATATTCCTTCCATATTGCAGTCAAGTGTAGAGAATCAAGGCAATATGTTCCAACCAATCAAAATAGTTTTAACATACGACTAGTCATTTTTAACCAGTCAAAACAGTTTTAACATTCAACTGAGCATTTTCAACCAATCGAAGAATGTGTGCAAGATGTCGCTATGTGTTGATAGTAAAGCACTGATTCTAATTAACCCTCGAAGTGCTGAGAACAACATCTGCTCATTTTACTTTTTAAATTCCAACTGAAACAGTTAAAAACCTATCCTGTGATAATTTGTTTAAAAGAGCTCCTACAGCTTTCAACAGCACAAGGTGGTCATAGTTTTAAGACTGCCTGAAATCTCCTCAAGCACTTTAAAGGTTAAAATTTGGTATAAAAAATATGAAAATTCAATAAAAAATTAAAATCCCGACCGGCCGACCCTAAATTTTAAAGACATGTAATCGGAACCACAATTCTTTTTTGCCTGATAATCATGACCATTTCATTTATCTCACATAGATACATTTTAAAAGTGGTCTTGCAAATTATATCAATAAAATGTGTACAAACTTCCCGACAGTAACAAAGACATAAGATTTCATTGACATTTGACACAAAAACTAAAATCATAAATAAAAAACACGTCTAGAAATAATCATTAACAACTGTGTCACAGTGCAAACTCCAGATCTCTCAACTACATTAACCTCAACATGGATACATCTCCAATATGAGGACAGAATGGAATGTGTTTTTGTAAAATATCAGTTGTTGTTAATGCAACGATATCACTGACAGCTAACAACATAGCATACCCTAACTGTGATACACATATTGCACTGGCGGATGGGTCGTACACATTTACATGTGTGAATGGAAAGATCGATCAATGAGCATAATCTCCATAGAAACAGACACACTCTGCTGGAGACGTCTTGTGGCCGATAGTTAGAACTCAACGCAAACGAGGCCATGTCATGAACACTTTAAATATAATCAGCAACAGGTGGGCATAATTTTTCTTTAGGCCAAAAATAAAGAAATGTTATGGTTCCGATTACCCGACCTTGCCTACAACATAGGTGTTGACCCCAACTTTTTTAATTGTCATTAAACAAAAAAATAACGTATTAGCTGAAAACCTATGTAATCTTATTAACCTTTAAAGTGCCGAGCTTAACATTTTCTCATTTTAGTGTTTACATTCCAACTGATACAGGCTGTTGAAAACCTTTCCTGTGATAATTTGTTTAAAAGAGCTCCTACAGGAGCTCTTTTAAACAAATTATCCCAGGACAGGTTTTCAACAGCACAAGGCAGACAGGCGTACTAAACCCGGTGATACGATAGGCAGGGAATGAAGGACCGTTGCTGGGGAATTAGGGGGTGGAGGGTGGGGGGTGTTTGGGAAAGGCGACTCTGCGATTCATTCACTATTTATTATGTATCTCTTAGCTGAACGCTGCACAAAACGAAAAAGTCTTACCTTCATACACCGCCATGTTGAAAAGCTCAAGTATATGCGCGTTTGTCAAACCTGGACAACAAAACTCGTCCCTGGCTCAGCTAATCTCCACTACTGGTGGACTAAGGCTGTTGCATTCTCGCTCCTGTAAATATAGGCTCAGTACGTGTTGGTCACCTAAAAAAATCCACACACAATACGTATTTCCCAATACCAGTAATCCACTTACTTATCAACTGAAGCCTGAATGCGCAGCGACTACGCAAAAGACGGGCGAGTCGAGATCCTGATCCGCAAGAGGCATTGACCCGTGAGTGAACGCCAGATAACAAGGTGGGTTTTAACTTGGGTTAAAATTATATGAAAGATATGTGAATTTGTGAAAATTGACAATTTCATGTCAATTATATGAAAATTATATGAAAGATATGTAGTCTTAAACATATGATAAATTTTGTGATTTGTGAAAATTGACAATTTCATGTCAATTATATGAAAATTATATGAAGGATATGTAGTCTTAAACATATGATAAATTTTGTGTCAATTATATGAAAATAAAAGATATGTAGTCTTAAAAACCCCTTGCGTCTTTTTGTGGACTGTTCCAATGTCTAATACACTAATTAATTGCTAAGATCACAGTGCCGATTCGTCGAATGGATTTTGCTACTCCGAAGTTAGAAATTCGACGAATCGGGACGTCGCCGATTAGTCTGACTAGTTAGGCTTAAAAAGGGTTAAATAAAAGACACTGTACAACATCATTACATATTGATTAAAACATAAAACATAAAAATCATTCATCTTAGTCTAAACAACATTGTCCATTTTCTATGTTGTGTTTTATTAATTAAAAGACACAAAACAATAAATTATGTGATATTTATGACACAGAAACAGGCTTTGCTACAAATCTATAAATCACTCCCAAGCTATAAAATAAAGCCACCAAGGTCCCCGAATCACAAAGCTGTCGTAAACCATCTTCCCGACCCAATGGTTTAGGTTTACAAATGACCAAAATTGTTGTAAACTGTGCACTTTCAAAAGTGCACAGTTTACAAAATTTTGGGCATTTGTAAACCTAAACAACTCCCAGTGAAATTTATGAAATTTACAAAAATTTATTGAAGCTTTCTGAAATGGGACAAGGTAAATCTTGCTTAAAGCACATGAACTGTGATTTATCGCTTTTAAGTGTTTGTGAGGGGACAAAACATCAGCTTGCGTCACAGGCTTCATATATTTATGGCATGTTTGTTTTAAGGAGCCATATCATTATAAATTGGATGAAAATAAAACTGTCTACATTTTGGTGTTTATCAGAATCCATGACATTGTTTGTTTTTTCTGTTAACTGTTTGGTGAAGAGGATTTGCCCCCAAATTGTGCTTTTTGTGGTCACATTATACAACCCAACATATCGGTAGTAACCCAAATTTTTAAAAAAAGTCCCCAAACAGCAAAAGACACATTTACCGTACTTGATTGAACTATGTATCCACTTTCGTCAAAAATAATTTGAAAGATTTTCAAGATCTGCCCTGGAAAGTAAATACATACTGATGGACAGACCTTATTAATAATATTTAAATAGTTCTAGTCTTGTCAGTTAATGAAAAACTACATGGGGGCAACATATCACCACCCCACATGTCAACATTTTTCCATTAATTCCAGTCTTTTTCAAACAAGAATATAATTTCTGGCTATTTACAGAGACAAAGATTTATAAAAATCAATGAATGCTACACATAACTTCCTTTTACAATATAATAAATGTTTCTGATTAACAGCATACAATGTAAAAATAACTCTAAGAATAATGTTTACGAAAACCAGCTTGTTATTGCAGGAATTTATCTCTTGTGTTACCCTAACCGGTGTGTCTAACATTTAAAATACTTGTGAAATTTTTACGATATATGCTTGTTAGTGAAATACCTCTGTAGTTGTCTGGGTCATTAAGGAGGCTTGGGATAGTAAATTACTTAAATATACATTCTCCTCATATTTTGCCTATATTATCAATGATATACTGCAAACTATACATTCTCCTCATATTTTGCCTATATTATCAATGATATACTGCAAACTGAATGGTACAAAAATACAGGGGGGTCATCGTCCAAAATAAAGAGTTATTGTCATAATAAACTGACCACTAGATAACTACTTGTGCCCAATTTCACGAATTATGATAAAATGCATGATATCACACCTAAATAAACCCGAGGAACTTTTTATAAAACTTTGACAACTTATCAAGTAACATAGACACTTTACTAATTAAAGAAACTTTAAAATGTTCAAAATAGTAGTAATAATTAAAAAAGGAGGAAATTTCAATTTAACTATTCATAAAATAACCCTGATTTTCAACGCTTTTAATTACAAAATCACCTCTGAAATAAATTTGTATTTATTAATTTTCATCATATTTTGCACATATTATTTTTGATACTATGCAAATTGATTGATATAGAGAAACATGGGGGCCATCGCTCAAAATAAAGAGTTAGAGCCACAGCAAACTAATCACCGAGTGTCAAAAGTGTCCACATTCAAGAGACCTGATGAGACATGATGGTATAGTTACACCAATATCGTATTAAAGGTACTTCTAATAAGACAAAATAATTCTTAATGTTCAATTGCATACACAGTTGAGCAAGAATATAAATACGAATACAATGTGCCAGTCAGCAGGAGTAATTAACAAGTTGGAGGAATAATCATTCACACATTTTGGTGTCTGACTGCTTTGTGATACAGACATACCACTGTGAATTGTTGAATAACAATTCATACAAAACGATTGGTTACTTACATTCACACAAAATGAAATAAATAATACATTAACAATATAATTCATTGTTATTTTTATAACGAAACGTGTAAACATGCGCCGCAGTTCTATGCGCGAATTACTACCCCAAGTCTCCTTGAATTAAATAGCCCTACTAAAACTAAAGGGGATGTTTATATTATTATTCATAAAAGAAAAATTTAAACTCTGGAACTAAACAAAATTAAATGCTATTAGATTTTATGCAAAATCAGTTGATTGGATAAGTATTGTCATGACATGACGTTTGATGAGATAGTGCTGGATCTTGCTGTCTGTATGTGACCCTTGACCTCTGCCGAGTCTGTCAGGTGCCCGGATGATAGCCTTCAACCTTCTTCTCGTGCCACCAGTGAGTCTGTAGATACTTGACAGAGACAATTGCCGCCGCATGCATTGTTGCCTCTAGTTTGCCAACGTTTTGTACAGGATGGACCCTTGCTGGCAAACAACGACCAAAAATACCACAAGTAGGTTTGATAGGGTTCAGAACAGACTCCTTACAGGCCAGGGAAGAGTCTCAGTCGCAATGCCCCGCAGACAGTCTCTCACAGCATGAGAACGATGTTGCCAAGCACTGCCGTTCATGATTGTAGGACGGGGAGCCATGAGGTGGTTGTCAAAGTCAACTTAATCAAGACTGTCCCTGATGTAGCGCGGCCAGTTAAATTTCCCCGTACAGACACCAATGTCAACTTACAGTCATGGGAAACCAGACCATAACTGAGCCTTTATTAAAGGAGATTTGGGTATTTGTGAACAAAACCCAGAGACCCGGTGTCACTAAACAATGGCGTCATTGACATATCATCATCATCATCATCATCATCATCATCATCATCATCATCATCACCACAGTATCAGTGCTGGACAACTCACCACATTTCTCCCTCCACCACCTGCAGACACTCCAGCACAATATCCAGATCTAGAATGTCCGCGCTGCGCCGAGGCTTGTTCGACCGACTCCACAATGAGACAGACCGGCCACGATCTGAACACAGAAACATACAAATAAACTAGTCACAGAATAAACGATCTGAACACAGAAAAATACAAGATCTAATAAACTAGTCAAAGAATAAATGATATAAACAGAAACATACAAATAAACTAGTTACATAATAAACGAATTCAACACAGAAACATACAAGATCTAAATAAACTAGTCACAGAATAAACAATCTGAACACAGAAACATACAAGATCTAAATAAACTAGTCACAGAATAAACGATCTGAACACAGAAACATATAAGATCTGTATAAACTAGTCACAGAATAAACGATCTGAACACAGAAACATACAAGATTTAAATAAACTAGTCACAGAATAAACGATCTGAACACAGAAACATACAAGATCTACATAAACTAGTCACAGAATAAACGATCTGAACAAATAAACAATCTAAACATACAAGATCAACATGAACTGTTCAGAAAATAAACGATTTGAACATAGAAACATACTCATGTTCAACAGTTAATCTTTTCTTGTGTTACTATTATACTTAAACACTTTTTAAAGTCAAAAAGAAAAATGTAAAACTTGAATAATTGAGTTAGGTCATAAAAAAAAGTGTCAAAGCACAAATAAAACTTTATAAACTTTGGGTTCTTGTAAAATTATCTTGAAAAAAATTATTATTACAATATGAAAATGATTAAAATTTGTATACCTGTTACTGGCAACCTGGGTTACCCTAATAGTGGACATAACAGAGTTACTTCCCTTAGCCCCAGTTGACACAAAATGCCAGTGTATATTTTCCAGTCCAGTATTTTAAATTATGTGTTTTAACCCTTACAGTGCAGATTAGGGTTAAGAAGATTTTTAAACTGTGACCACCTTGTGCTGGAAAAATTTCCTGTTTTCAAATGTTCCGATGATACAGATTTTACCAAGGATGAAATGAAGATCTACAAAATTTGTGGGACTGCAGAAAAGTCCAGAATAGAGAAAATCCAGTCTAGACCTGGTCTAGTTTAGACAGTTTCCACTGTACTTTTATTCAACTATATTTACCCTCACTGTTCCTCACCTTTTGTGTCACCATCTGTGGCAGGTTCTCTTCTTCTTCTAATCTTGCTCCCAGTTGTGCCCCGGGCTGCTCTGCCCCCTCGACGCGCTGCAGTGCCTCGTTTAACAAGACGGGTGGGTTTTGGTACCTTTTCAACTGTTCCTGCCACTAGACTCTGCAAAAAGTTAGTGTTATACTTTGACAAATGTTCCGCTTGTCACTAAAGTGTTAAGAGTGACTGATTGAAGAACAAAATTTCAGGGTCAAAATAAAACTAAAACTATAAAGTACATCTGCAGAAATATTTTTCCCAGTCACAGTTTTTCTCATGAGCAATATATGGTAAAATAAATAACTAATTATGGTGGATTGTGCTAGAAAAGGCTACATAAAACAGATGAAGTAAACATCTTTACCGTGTCCTCTGAAGCCTGACTGGATGCAGTGTCCATGAGACGAGGTGACCGTGACCGAGGTTTAACAGCGGAGATCTTCTTTCCCTTCCATAAACTCCCTGCAGAAGCTGCTGGCCTCCGAGCCAGTCCTCCGACATTGTGTGGAGTTGTGTCCGGCTCCACCACCTCCATCCGCAGTGAACTGCTGACTGACAGTCTGTCTTCATTGCTGTCTTCCACTGCTTCCTGAACCATAGGTTGGTGGCTTCCACTTCTCGTGTGTATCCTTGTTTTCTTTGCCTGGACTGCTTCATCCTCTTGGGTGGAAGATATTTCTGAAGATGTCCTTCTTCGACGAGATGTCTCTGTTGTTTCTTCAACCTTATCATTATTTATTTCTGAGGAGTTTTTGGCTGTCTTGTCTTTAACTGATTTGGGACGTCTTGATGTTTCTTTAGCTGTCTTCTCCAGATCTGACAGTGCTTCACCAGGCTCTAACTGTACACTGGAAGATGGTGAAACTCTTGATTTCATCTCCTCATCTGCAGATACAGTTTGAGACCTTGTCTTCTTCCTACTGGAATCTTCTATGTCCGAAAGTCTACCAGCTTCTGGGGACAAACTTCCTAGTCTGTTGGGCGTCCTCCTGCGAAGTGACCTTGGCTCTTTCGATGGAGGGGAAGCATCAACACTTCCTCCAGGGGTTTTCTTGGACTTCTGCTTTCCTGCTGCCTTCACTCGCGACTTCTGGACCGATGACCCCTGACCTTTCTTCACTGAAGACACATCTGTGTTAACATTCACCAAGTTATCTGCTGAACTTGTATCTGTTTCTTTTACCTGTTGTCTTTGCTTTGCAGCAGTCTGCCCATTCTCTTGCTCCGGGGATGATAATCTTGATTCATTTCTCGATGATGAAGAAACCTCTTGTTGGTTTTCTTTTGTTGGTTGATCCTGCTCAGTAGTAACCGCTTTGTTTCCTTCAGCTGTAGACAGATTGTCTTCAACAGTCTTATCAGCAGTCTTTTGTTTTCTGCCTTTTCTCTGTGCTGACTTTGGACCAAGAGGTTTTCTTTTTTGTGGTTTCTTACCACTATCCTGGCTTGATGTTATTTGATCATCTGTTTCTTCCTTTTGTCTTTCAGCCTCCAGACCCTGCTGTAAAAAACTTTTGAACTTTTCTTCATAATCATCTTTGTGTACATTTTCACTTCTACTTTCACTGAGATTGTACTTTTCAACTTGAATCCGCTCCAGTCTCACAGACAATCTTCTTGTTGGAGTGCCAGGAGAGGACATGACACAAGATTGAAGAGTTGCAGCTACTTCAGACTGGTAGACAAGATCCGGAACCATTTCTAGTTCAGGTGGTTCTTCTGGACCCGCTGGAGAGGGGGCAGCAGACGCATCATCTGAGGACTTGTGTCCACTGGAAGAAGCAGACAGCTGCTCGTGAACCAAGTCGGGAGGTGCAGGAGACTCCTCGTGGGTAAATCTGTGTACTGGAGACATCTGCTCCGTGTGTTTAGTCTGTGCATCTCTCTTTGCCTCAGGGCTGGAGCTGGGCGGAGACTTGACGATCTCCTTGGGCTCTACATCCAGCAGCGGTTTTCCCGGACTCACAATTTCCACATCCTGCCAGTTCTTGACCGTCCACTTGGTCCCCCCTGCATCAGCTGGGAGACTAGATCCAGGTGCATCTTTGTCTGCTGCCCCTCCAGGTTTTGTTGAATATGATGGGTACTGCACTGATGCCAAGCTGCTTGTATCATCAGATCTGGAGGAGACTGAGGAGCTCCTGCTGCTTCGAGAGGCAGATTCAACATTCTCAGAACTGGAGGCAGTTTCTTTAATTCCAGTCACAGCTGTACTTTCTTTGGTTACTCCTTCCGTTGGTTCACCTGCTGGCAGAGTGTTATCCCCCTGTGTTTCAGTCGGTGGTAAGACATCTGCTTCTTTCCCCTGTATTTCAGGGATTTCTGGATCAGTGGTAGACAGGGCGTCAGTCCCTATTTCCCCACGTTCACTCAACAGCTGAGCATCGGTTCCTTCTGGGTCCGTGCATGTTGCAGTGTAAGACGAGCTTGCAGGGACTGGTGTAGTGTCAGACTCCTGCTGTTTGTTGGTGTCTTGTCGGGGCGGGTCTACGGTCTCATTAGAATCTGAACTTTCAGCCTCAGCAATTGAACTTGGTATTGACTGCTGAAGTGTTGGCTGTCTTGCTGATGGTCCAGACAACTGAAACAGTGGAATATCATCTCAGGCTGCTGTACATAAAGACGTAAATAATGTCACTTGGCCGATGGGTTGACTTACAAATAATAGAAGAGAATCAGCGCAATAAAGAAGTTGTTATCGATAATATAAATTTCTTCTATTACTTCCATTGCCAACTTCTAAAAATGCCAATCAAACAGTTGACTTACAAATGCCAAAAATCGTTAAAAATTGTGCAACCCTATAGACCCAATAATTTGTTGATTATACCGTAACTGTTATGACAGCTTTGTGAAACTGTACCTTGTTACAATTAAGACAAACTTGTTCCTGCATAATTCCATGTTAACATTTTTCGGTAAAAATAAGTAAAAACAACAAGGTAAAACTGTCATTTTTCATTTGATTATGTAGGTCTACTTTTACATTTAAGAAAATACATACATGTATGAATCATTATGTACCTGATCAGAATCGGACTCTTTTGGTGTTGACCATGTTTTGACGATTTTGAAATCTCTTTTTGAAGTTTCCCTTTTGCTGAAATGTAAGTTGACAAAGAAATATAAAATCATTCATTATTAAAACAAAGACAATATGTTTAAAAAAAAATTCAGATGTAAACAGAAGTGTTCACAATTATTTGTATTGAAATATACCAAACATTTTTTCATGTGATGTGTCTTGGGCATAAGAAGCTTGGCAGTGCCCATTCCTCTCCAAGCTCTTAACCGCAGGCCGATGACCACGATATGATGTGAGTCGCCCCCGATCGCGTACACTTGCCCGATGAGTTCATTTTGGAACCCTTCCGCTCTGACCGTTAAGTCCATCTTAAGACCCTTCCGCTCATGGCCATTTGCTGCTTGATGCTGCTCATCCGTCCAGTGGTGCAGTGTAAACACCACCCCCTCACATGGTTTTGTCCGCCAGCTGAAGCGGTGTGCACGCAGCCATATGGGCAACCTTGAGGGCATACAACATCAACGCCAAACTGATTAATGTCATACAACAACTATATGACAGGGCCTCCAGCGCAGTCTACCTCAACAGCAGAATAGGAGACTGGTTTAGGACAACAGTCGGGGTGAGGCAAGGCTGTTTGCTCTCTCCCACTCTCTTCAACGTCTTCCTAGAAAGAATTATGACTGATGCACTGGAAGACCACACTGGAACAGTCAGTATCGGAGGCAGGACAATCACAAACTTGCGTTTTGCCGATGACATTGACGGACTAGCAGGAGAAGAACAGGAACTCGTCAAATTAGTCGAACGGCTGGACACAACCTCAGCGGCTTACGGTATGGAGATCAGTGCCGAGAAAACCAAGTTGATGACCAACAACACCGATGGCATCAACGCAGACATCAAAGTCAGTGGTGAGAAACTCGAGACCGTCAACAGCTTCAAATACCTTGGATCAGACGAAGGATCAAGACCAGAAATTCTCTCCAAAATTGCGCAAACAACAGCTTCGATGACAAAACTGAGGGCTATTTGGAATGCCAGAAACATAACACTCAGCTTGAAGATTAGACTGATGCGCTCACTGGTCATCTCAATATTTTTGTATGCCTGTGTGTCGGGGACACCGACAGCTGAATTGGAGAGAAGGATTCAGGCAACTGAGATTAGATGCTACCGCAGACTCCTTGACATCTCATACAAAGACCACACCACAAATGCTGAGGTACGAACAGAGTCACAAACGCAGTGGGGTCTCATGAAGTCCTTCTGACCACAGTGAAAAGACGGAAATTAAAGTGGTAAGGGCATGTCACAAGATTCACAGGACTTGCCAAAACAATCCTACAAGGAACTGTGCAAGGAAAGAGAAAGAGAGGAAGACAGAGAAAGGGATGCGAGGACAACATCACAGAGTGGACAGGAAAGGCGTTGAGTGACACACTGAGGAGGGCGGAGGACAGAGAGAAATGGTGTGAGCTGGTTGCCAGATGCAGTGATGCCCCTACGGTCGTCTCGACCACGGGATAGTGAAGAAAACACATGCTATTATTAAAAACAGGATATCACACTTCCTTAAAGGTCATTCACTGTTTTAAACCAGTTCATGAAATCGTTGGGGTTATAAAAGAAGTACCTAAGTGACCCGATCTGATTTTGGTGATCATCTTGTGAAGCACATGGAACCATATCCTTGAGTTCATTCTTTCAGGTTACTCCACTGTTGCGCAGATAGTAAGATGCGGCGCCTTTACCTGAAGGGACCACCTTTTCGCTTTGCATGTCCTTGTCCCACTGTTGGAGATCTACTCATGGCCAACCAGTGTTGCATATACATTTTCCCCAAGGTGAGATGAAGATGTCGCATGCCCCTCGTTGATGACTTCTTCTATGTGACAAATCACACAAGAAAACACCACCCACTGTTTTATTCTCAGCATTATCCCACGCTTCGGAAAGTACTTTTCACTTGAGTATACATCATATTTTCTAATTTGAATTGTCAAATCATTGTTCAATGTCTTGGCTGTCACAAACACATCACCAACAATATCCAAATGACATTTAGGTTCTATATTAGACGTTTCTTTCTTCTGTTAGTCTACGAAGAGAAGTCTGTTCTGTGTAGTGTCAGAAACGAGAATCAGATTACTTGACTGCTTACCGTCTTAAATAGCAAAACCTATCTGTACATAAAGTTTAGGAATTTGCCAATAGCTATAAATAGACCTTAGTCATATTCTTTTTTTTAAATGTCTTTATATAATTCGGTCAGTCACCTTATCAAAATAGGTTTTCCCAGGGTGTATGTATAGGTCAACCAGGTGTTTAACTAGGTCAACTAGGTGTGTAAGTAGGTCAAGCAAGGTACAAAAAATTCTTTTTGTCACATGTTTTTTTCTGGTGACATTGGGCATTACCGATGTCACAAGTGACGGACGTTACAATATACAGAATTTTGACTGGTATCACGTCAGTTTCATTTTAAAGTCAACACAATCGCTATTTTAACTTTCTATTCTTAGTAATAATGGCAAGTAATCCTGCATCGCTTCACTTGTAAACGAAGTAAAAAAAAAATTGCGTTATGTAAATATAAATATCAACTCCAGAGAATAATCAAAATCGTTATCTGTAAAGACAGATTGCATTGGACATTCTGGCAATATAACTATAGAAGCTATGTGTATGAACCACTGAAATTCAGTGATGGCATCTGGTGTTTGCGAAGAATGAGCATGCGCTGCCCTACTAGTAGCACCCGTCATGCACATAGCTTCTATTAAAAGTCTAATATTATGTGAGGTGTTGTCATTGTTTGCTACATTAGACTCTTATTTGTGACAAGCTAAATTGGAGAACTGAAATGTTAATAGTTTTTTTTCGAAATAGCATACACTTCAGATAAGTATTATGAATGAATTAGGTAATCTTTGAAGTGATATAACGTTGTATACCAATGGAAACTTTTTCTTAATTAACAATTTAACAGTGCGTTAATAATCGTGTTACGGAAGTGATATGGTTGAATGTCAGAGTTTTCAATTGTCGACTGAAAATTAAGTTAAAACATTTGTGCACATGTATTGTTATTTGTCGTTGAAACAATATATTACTTATATATTATATATTTATTAAAGAATGATTTTTTGTTCCAAGTGCATTGTTGTTTTCTTTAAACAGCGAACTGATTAACATATAAACTGTCAATTGGGACATTAAATTTTTCACGATTTAACATATACATACTTTTAATAATACTATTAAACAGTTCCTACATATTTTCACAGGCCCAGTTTGCTCTTGTATTTTTAGGCTGAAGTTTGTAACTGACATAGGTTTATTAAAGTTTAACATCACACTAATGTTTTAACACCTTTTTGGCGACATCACTTACTATTTATCAACACAAATTGGAACCATATATCTGGATAGGCTGACCTCATTACAATGTCAATCAGTTTTTACTTAAAGAAGGTTCGTCAAATAATCAAATTCTCGTATGTACTTCTTTATTCTGCTTCTCATGCTTATTGATTGATAGAAATAAAATGTGGTTACTTTAATAAACCACTCGAGAAGGTGAATTGATATTATTGCATAAGGCATGGGTGCAGTTGGCTAAATTTAGTTGAATAAATAACACCATATGGCAACACGTGCTACGCCTATATTAACAGGTGACGATGTTGAGTGAGGAAGTAATGGCTATAGGCGAAACCCTTAAATATTCTGAGACATGCCACTCAGGATAACTTCTCCAAAACTATGCCGCACGGTAAGGGTTAATACGTGTGCGAGGTAAACACGTACGCGATACATACACAAATAATATGTCAACAATTTTCGTGAAGATTATATTAATAATTTTAAACTAGAATTGTGTGCGTTGTCAGTGATGACACAAGATGTTGACATGAGAAAATTCAACTAAAAAAGCAGTAACATTTCACAACATTTGCAAATATGGTTTTCCGAATTCCCGCGATGAAATAACAATCGTGTTTGACATACATCTGCAAATAGACTTATGTGTTAACACTTAAATTGCTAAACACAACATTTTCCCATTTTAGCGTTTAAATTTTAATCTAAACAGGCTGTTTGAAACCTGTTCTGTGCTAGTTAGTTTAAAAGAGCTCCTACATGAGCTCCTTTAAACAAAGTGTTACAGAATTTTTTTCAAGTACAAGGCTTAAATACAGGTTGTAATCAACTCAGCACTTTAAGGGTCAAAGAAAAAACCTTCTTTGCTGTAAGCTACGATTAAATTTTGCACGTACACAAAGCTCTTTCCTCATGGAATATCACTGTATTCAAGATTAACCCTTAATTTCTAGAGACATTGTATTTACATTTCAGTGCCCAGCATACATCCAAACATAGCTATTGATGCGTGTTTTGGTGTAATTTGTATTTAAAGCTTCTGCAATAAAGCTCACTCACAGTAATTCCTACAAAAAAGGTTTTTTTTCTAAAATAAAAGAAACACCATTGTCAACCCATGAAGTGCTTAGCGCATAATTCGTTTATTTTAGTTTTAAGATTTTAATCAAAATACCCTGTTAAAAACCAATTCGGTGGTAATATGTATAAAAGAGCTCCTTTCAGGAGCTCTTTTAAACAAATTAACACCGGATAGGTTTTCAACAGCAGAAGGTGGTCATACTTTTAAGTGTTATTTAAATCGATTCACCACTATATGGGTTAAGAGTCGAAATGAATATTGCAGATCGATAGTTTTTTTATATGCCTGATAAAATTTTATTAATAAATTTCAAGTATACGTCAACGTGTTGCCGTTTAGTCGATGTTTTACTTATAAAAAAAACACTAAACGTAGACAAACTTAAGCCTACATCAATATGTAAAGCGATATGGTGCCGTTTAGTATTTACCACCACGTAGTTTCAGCATTGACTTAAGGAAAGACATTTGTTTACGTCAGTGGCTGGTCACTCTATACGTGTGATTGTATCTTGCTCAAGATAACCACCAATTAATGGTGGTATTGGGACAGGCATTATCGTCCATAAGTATGAAGTTAAGATCAAATGCAACAGCATTTAAATCACGTAAACAATCAAGATCTCACCATTAAGCTAATGCATGTCTCTTACTAACACATGGAATTAGCTCTCCCAGTTCTGATAATTTCAAGAACCATTACTTCTTTATTATTCTCAGCTATTTTAGCATTATAAAAAAGCGTTCTTGCTCTACGCCACACGCGTTTGCGTTGATCAATTAGGTCCAGGTTGCGATTTCACTTGTTTTTAAAAAGTATAAATGCCCATTAAAAAACTTACAAAATATCAACTCCAGAGAATAATTTAAATCATTATCTGTCATGACAGATTTCATTGGACATTTAGACAACATAAATGTAAAAACTGTTTGTGTAAACCTCTGAAAACTAGTTGTGGCATCTGGTGTTCGTGAAGAGTAAGCATGCCGTGTCCTACTAGTAGCACCCATCATACATTCAGCTTTTATAAAACTCCACTTTTGGTCAGGCGTCATTAAGTTTTGCCAGATGATGATAACAAACGCCCACAAAAATATCCTGGAAAGTGCACAGTTTACAAGGATTTTTTTGCAGTTGTAGGCCAAATTCATTAACCGAGTGACATGGTTTAGGATGTCGTAAAGTTATGACGTTTTTGTAAAACAGAATCTATGTTTATTAGCGTTACCCCTCAGAGTTCAAACATGACTTTGGTAAGGCTTAAAACTGGCTACGGTGTATGTTAAATACATATCCTGTGATTATTGGTTGAAAAGAGCTTCAGTATTACAATTGGAATTACACTATCTGAAAAAGTAAATAGTCTAACACTTCGCGGGGTTAAATGACGTGCGGGACTTAACAATGCAGAATGTGCCGACACAATATTAACATTATTCCCAACAATATTCTCAAAACATTATTAGCCTGTTCTCACAATGCACTAGGCTAAAATTTAAAATACATATGAGCAATAAGTAATTACATGCACACACAACTCTATACAACAATTACTAGTTGTAATTTTTAGGGTGACAAAAACCTTATTTGATGAAACAATAAAAAAAATTTAATTTTTATTTTGTTTTTGTTAGGTTGTCAATTTATCACTATCCCAACAATGATAGTGTGTAAGTTTGATTACTAAAACTTAATATACAAGATGCAAACCCAAAATCTCAAAATTCGTTAAATATTATAGATATGTACCCAAAGGTCAGGGTTATACAAATATCATGAAAACCAGTCCTACTGCCCCGTTGAGCTTTTTTCACTCTTCATGTAGGATCTGAGAGTCACCAATAAAAGGTAATGTAAAACTGACCTTTCAACGACAATTCGATTTCAACCAATCGGATTTAAGCTGCTTTCGGTATTTCGGTGTTGGCTAGAAGAATTCAAAGGCGTAAGCCAGGGCCCGCTGCATTCACGATCGTGTAAGCGGTGCGCTGATTGGTCGCTTCAGGGGTTAATTGTACACGACCTTCTATGGGTGACTTTCAAATCCTACATGCCGAGTGGAGAAAAAGCAACGGGGCAGTAGGACTGGTTTTAATGAGATTGCTGGCAGCTGTAATATTGCCCTAGCGGTGCTAAACAACAACTCACTCACTCACTTACTTATTTTTAACAGTTAAAGGTGAGGAAACGGTGTGGATTGGTTTGAATGATCGTGGAAAAGATGGCAAGTTTTTGTGGGAAGGTTCCAAAAAACCAATGAAATATTCATTCTGGAGTCGAGGCAATCCCAGTGGGCGACGGCGCAGAATCGAGTTTTATAAACCTGACGAAGATTGTGTTGAAATTAGCGTGTACGGCAAATACAAATGGAATGACAACGCATGTAACCACGCAGCATATTATCTGTGTGAGAGCAGGTATAGTATAGATACAACCTTTCTTTGTTTTAATAAATTAAATTCTTGTAGGGCCAAAAAATGAAAACAAAATGTAGTGATTCCGATTACCTGACCTTGCCTACATTATGGGTGCCGACCCTATTTTTTTTATTATCATAATTACAAAAAAATAACATTGTATCATCTACTGCAGCTGAAAACCTATTTTATCTCATTAGCCTTAAAGTGCTGAGCACAACATTTGGCAATTTTAGTGTTCAAATTCCAACTGATACAAGCTGTTGAAAACCTATCCTGTGATAATTTGTTTAAAAGAGCTCCGACAGGAGCTCTTTTAAACAAATTATCACAGG
>JAULCD010128743.1:0-11267 GCA_032361085.1 Calliostoma canaliculatum
AAACTCATAAACAGCGACTGAAAAATCCACAAATGAAGTAGGGGGTGCTTAACTAAGTTCTTTGTGTATATTAAAAATAAGTCCTACCAAAACAATACTAGTTTTCCGTAAGTTTAGTGTAAATTTTAGACAATTTCATGTGCATATAGTGATATTACCAGGCACTAACGTATGTCCTACCACACCCATTATTAACACAGGCAAGTTAAATTGATTACAAGGTACCTACTATTCACGATTACTTACCTCAGAGGTTGGTTTCAGGGTTACAGTCACTCCATGACTTGCCAAGTTCATTCCTTTAGCCTTCAGTGCCTTGGCAAGAAGGTCCCTGGTGGGGGAGGCTAATGTATCAATGTCGTCATCGTCCATGCGGCGTACAGCGTACATCACATCAGACACTGGCTTCCTGGGGAGAGGACATGAAACTTGCTGGTTAGTCGACTTTGTCACAGCAAATAAAGTTACTTACAAAATAAAATGAAAATATATTTGTTCATAGTAAAATTAATTGTAAAATTTTAAAAGGTTAAAAATTAAAAAAACAGACAGAAAATCAAAGATTTTAATACAATATATCATGTCAGAAAATATGCTGAACAATGCAGTGTCGAAACAATAATATAAAGGTCAGGGATTTACCTCGAAGTATAAACTTAGGAGTCCCTGGGACTCGCAACAAAGAATTTTAGGGGTTCCAGGCAATAAAGTGCGGGCCCCACTCTGACACCGCTTCTTTGAAGTATTTTCAGTTGACCGTAAGTGATTTTAAAACAATGTCCGGTGGAATTCTTTTAGGGACATTTAGCAGAGGTGGTACATACTCCTGTGGAGTGGTTTCTTATTATATAGGCTCACGACTGTTCCGGTTCCAAAGCGATCTCTGCGCTACGACAATCGTAAGCCAATGTTATATTTTAGCACTTACGATTAACTTAGCTTAAGACAGATTTAAAGAACGGGGCCTAAATTTTTAATGTATACTTCTGGAACTGTGAAAATTGCAATTGCAGTAATTGCAAACGGTGCCAGTGTAATATTTGACAGTGACAGATATAGAAGCCAGCAAGAACACTGATTTTGTGGTTTTGATGCGTCCCTTCGGACGCACAAGTAAATATTTTTTCTTCCCTTTTTATATTTTATACGTATGGGACGCAGGATTTTGCGTCCGGTAAATCCCTGAAAAGTGTAGATCAATCAAGTGGTTTAAGTTAAACATGCTTGAGATTCAACTTTGTCATACTTGCCGACTTGAGTGAGTGAGTGAGTTGTGAGTGAGTTAGGTTTCAATGCTACTTTTAACAGTATTTCAGTTATCTTAAGACGGTCAGATTGTTGACAAGGCAAACACCTTGTGTGCATCCTCGCCTAGCACTGACGAATAAATGATGATGCAAGCATTGTACCCTACCCTGCCATATTTTGTGGAATAGTTATTCACTGCTGTGATGGATGTCGATCTTCCTGAACTTCTATCTGTATGTGTTATGTCTGCTTGTAGTAAATTGGATCTCCACCAGTTTGTTGGTGCTAGTTCACCTACACACAGTGTCGCAGTTAACACAAGTACCCTACTTAGACAAGTATACTGACTCCAAGCCGATCCACGATCAGTCCTTACAATACCCCATTGTAAGAGTGCATTTTTAATTATATCTTTTGATCTGATGTGGTTGGGCATGGAAACCCCAACGATCGGTCTCCGATGCAACAATCCAACCACTGCACCAGTAGGTCGGTTTGCTAGCTAGATGTTTATTATTTGCATGCAGCAACTACATATTTTATGGCACTTCAAACTTCATTCTACCTTTCAATGAGTTCAGTAGATTTTTTACATAAGATTCCAGTGACTGTTTAAATTTCTTAACGTTATAAAACAAATGCTGATAATAAAAACCCACATATTAAAACATGTGAATAGTTGCAGTATAAATTAGAACTCAAACCGAAATAATTTGAGATATTAATGTTCAGTTTATTGTTAAATAAAAATGAATTTAAACTGTTAATATTGGCAATGAGTTTTAATGAGATTTAAATTAAGTTCTTTAAAGTTATTTTCAATTTAAGTCCATATCAACCCTTAATAATTACACCTTGTGCTGTTAAAAACCTATCCTTTTCTTAGTCGTTCAAAAAAGCCCCAAAAGAGTTCTTTTAAACAAATTAGCACAGGATAGGTTTTATACAGCTTACTTTAGCTGGACTTTAGTCACCAAAACAAATAAATGTTGCACTGTTGAACTGACTACTAATTTAAATCCATCTTTAGACAATGACTCAAAATATAATGCACTATGAGTGAAAGAGTAAACAAAGACAAACTATGTCATTAGTCTTACCCATCTTCTTTGTGGTTGTTCACACTAATTATCTGTATTTCAAGATCACTGGCGTGGACTTCTGAAATGTTACAAAATTAGATTTTAAAATTTATAATTTATGATAAATTAAAATACTCAAGAGCAAGGTCACATTTATAAACAATTTATAATTAGTTTTTGAGGATAGAAACATTACTTATTATCCTGACTCATACAAATAGCTTGCTCAATTCTTACTCAAAGAGTGTTGTAAAACACAAGAATCATTAGAACTCTATGGGGATCACAGCCACTTTGTCGTGTTGTATGCATGTTTTGTCGTGTTGTATGCATGTTTTGTCATGTTGTATGCATGCTTTGTCATGTTGTATGCATGCTTTGTCATGTTGAATGTATGCTTTTGAAGTGTTGTATGCATGCTTTGTCGTGTTGTATGCATGCTTTGTCATGTTGTATGCATGCTTTGTCATGTTGAATGTATGCTTTGTAGTGTTGTATGCATGCTTTGTCATGCCCTTTTCAAATTATACTCAGTCAAATTAATATTGAATGGCCAGGGTCCTATTATACAAACCTTTTATAAGGCTACAACAACTTTCATCTTTACGCCCTCATAATAACAGCTCTCACATGTTTGTTTTATCTAGTGTGCATGTAATGAGAGCACTAAGATGAAACTTCAGTCATCTTGTGACAGCTTTGTGGAACAGTAACAAGCGTACAGCATGGTTTGTGGGCATGAAGCACATAAATCAGGCGAGCATTTCTTTGTCAATAAAGTTGTTCCTACTTATCTTGACTAAAAAAATACCCTTTACCTTAAGCTTGTGAAGGGAAGTGCAAATAAAGACTATTAGGCTAAACATTTTTTACTTGGTTTACAGATCTTTGTGTTATTAGTAATCGAGAATTATTGTTTCGGTTGGTATATATAATTTCTTGTCGTAAAATACCCTAAAAATTGCTCAAAAAGGAACAAATATATACTACATTTAGTTTGGTGGTGTAAAAACATAATTAATAATTATTTTAATAGCCCTACAATGAAATCCAATTTCAACTTCCTGGGTAGAGACAACCAAACAAATTCAGAGGTTTTGTACAATACTGACCCGGATTAGATTTTGATATGGCATCTTTGAGAGCCTCAGATATGTTCTTCTTATCATTGTTCTGTGTCTTTCCTTCTAGTTTCACTTGGGCCACTTTTCCTGGGTTACAGTTACAGTTGTCTACACCTGCGTCATTGAGACTTTGGTCAAGGTCATCTTGTTCTGGTGACTCCACAAACATTGTATCTGGATCTTGTCCGTCTATAGACACAGTGTACTCCAGCGAAGAAACAGACGCCCTGTAAAAATATTCAACTATACACTGAAATAGACAGCTTCGTCACAGAAGTCACAGACTGTTAATATGTCTGTGTGAAATTTCCAAATGTAAATTAACATTAATTATTGTGATTATTGGATACAATTTATTCATTCATACTAAAAAATAACATTTGTCTTTATGATTTTGGAACACTTAATATTCTAAGTTGGTAAACAATGATTATAGATTAAATTACGAATGTAAATTATTATGTGAATATTTTTCATTTTTCACTCAACAAGTTATTGTTTTTATATTTCAGAAATTACTGACTGCATGGCGATCCATGAAGAAGTGGATTCTTCGTATAATGGTCAAGTAGTAAATCAAAGTAGTGATATAATGATGAATTTATTAAAAACCTTTTTAAAAGTTTGCTCTAATGATATAAATAACTCATTAATTTCACTCCATTTCCAACTTATGTAACTGTCTACTCAATAACCTTTACAGTGCTGAACTAGTGTAGGTATTACTCAAAACTGTTAGCACCTTGTGCTGTTGTAAACGTTTCCTGTAATAATTTGTGTAAAAGAGCTTCTATAGGTTTTCAACAGCCCATTTAGGCTGGGTTCATTGTTAGGTTCAGCACTTAAGGGTTAAGAGAGAACGACTGTAGGTGACGACTCACCCTTGTTCGTCCACGAGTTTCCTGGAGGGAATAGTCTCATGTTGCTGCTTCACCTGGACCTCCAGGAATGGGGCAAGTAATGATGAACCTGGAAGTTTCACTGAGTGTGTAAGTAGCTCATCAAATCTTTTCTCACGGGATAAGGGAGGTAACTATATTCAACAATGCGTCATCTTCTTTATATAACATTGAGAAGAGAAGAGATTAACTGTCATCTCATTTAATACACAAACATAGGTTTTATTTCAACTTTTCTAAACTGACTTAAATATCTTTACAGAAGCACACCCTGTACACATTGGTGCCAATAGGTAATCGAGTAGGCAGATATATGTAGGAGTCGAAGTCTTTCTGTATAGCTACCATTATTTTTCTTTATCCACGACTCCTTCAGAGCTGCAGCTACTGTTGTGTAGTTCATGTTGGTTCCCTTCACAAACATCTTCCTGAGTTTAAGTCCGGTGCATCCACACAGTTGCTGCTCCACCCCTGTCTGGCCCAGGGCACTGTTCACGTCCTCCGTGGATGGGGGGACTCCGGACAAGACTGCCAGGTCAGGGGCATACACAGACACAAAGAACTCAATCCGGGTTATCTTGTTCCTGAAAACAGTAAATATATCCATAAGTTTAAAACACGAAAGTATGAGCAACTGATTTAGTGTTAACATAATCATCAATAGACCGATACAAGTACAATATGGTGAGCCCTGACAATTTAGAACATGTCACACGTCTAAAGAAGTGGTTTGTATTAAAACTAATCTGTTTTCAGACCAGTTGTGACATCTTGTTTCATATTACCAATACAACATGCTAGTACTGTCTAATTGGAATGGTGGAAGTAGTATAATAGGTATCTATTCACAAGTTACAATTTCCATGGTTAACATTAGTTTAATAGTGTTGAAGTAAGTTTTCGTAAACAAAGACTTGTTTTTTGGTATTGATAATAAAAATATTCTGTCGGCAACTTACATCTTAAAAATATCAACAAAACATTGCAATAAAAAAAAGAAGTAATTTGGAACACAATGATGTGCTCAGATTTTATGTCCAAATTAATTAAAAATATGTCCATAAACACGTGTAGCAGTATTGTCAAGTTTGTTCTATTCTTTTTGTTTTCAGAATCTAGTACACTGGATTTTGGGGTTCCTTTATTGTTTTCTTTGAATATAATTTTTTGGTAATAAAAGTTTTGAAAGTTAGTGACATCATTTGTAGATTTCTTTTCTTTGTTTTATATGATTGCTGTACAAACTGATGGACATCTTTCCTGTGTGAGATTATTTAAAGATTGTCTTGAACTTACTTCTAGGCAAAATCAGAATAACGTTAATCACACACATGCCTCAATCTCCCCGTAGAGCTGCAGCTGTGTAGCTGCATTATAAACTATAGAACTGGGCCCACTTCCACAAAGGCTGAAATTTTTAAACTTTCGTCTTAGTGCTCTTGTTATGATAAGGTAAAATGTAAGTTAAGAAATATTGGTTTACTGAAGCTTTATGAAACAGGAACCAGGTTTACAGCAGCACAATGTGATCAGTTTTGTGTAAGTTTGAAACCTCATTCTGAACTTCAAGGGTAAATATAAACACAGATTTATGTCGACAGTTCTTTCATGCAGAGGCTTAAAACAGCAACTTATGTCTCCCTAATCCACATTCTGAGAAATGTGGGTTATTATGTGCTCTTTGTAGACTTGCCACATTGTGATCTATAACTTTGTCAACTGGATTGATGGTCCCACAAAGTCAAATAATCTTTTACAAGGTTGGATTTTATAATTCACGATTGTTGAATGTGAACTTGTTTGTACATATGTTTACAACATTTAGGGCATATGCTTGCTCCTTTATCACGTGATGAAAGGGCATGCATTGTGCCCTAAAAAGTCGTGAACATACCTACAAACAAGTTCACATATAAAAATCGCGAATTATGCCATAATTTATTTTACTTCTACTGTATTTTAGGTTGTTTCACTTACCACTCCTTGTCCGAGTACAGGTCGATGTCGGTGACTTCACTGGTGACTGTACTTCCTTTGTGACAAAAAATATCCACAATAAACAAAAAACATTTGAGAAAGTTTGAACACATTAAAAAATCTTTATATTTTCATATCTTGAACAGTGATAACGATGGCAACTAAAACTAAATAAACAACATATGACTTGTACTTATTCTTTTTTTAAATTCTTCATCAGACATTGTTGTGAAATCATATCATAAGACAGTGTACCATGCGATATTAAAATGTAACAGCCATCTCTTTCCTAGTGTCACCTATTCCTGTTAAGTAGCTAGTATATCAGGGGGGTTACGTTTTGACACAAAAAAAGACTGTGACATGGTGTGCATATTCCTTCGGAATAAACCTCAACTAATTGAGAAAGTGAGACAAGATTTCCTTGACTCTCAGTGACTCTTCTGTGATTAAATAAAAATTGGAAATAGGAACTCATCTTTAAAGATTTCACTGTTTAGTGGGCCTCATAAATGTCTAAGTTGGGCGTGTAGCTGGCATGTGTTCAAGAAAATCATCTTAGTCAAACTGGACAATCTGTGGTCGCAGATGTCATCGACACAATACAGTCAGCATTCTCTGCAGAAACAGAAGTAGCAATCACCGGGTGAAGGTAGCCATCATCTACTGCATAACGTCTTGAGTAAATGGGAGCTGATTGCAGAGTAACTATTTGCCAAG
This sequence comes from Calliostoma canaliculatum, assembly GCA_032361085.1. NCBI lineage: Eukaryota > Metazoa > Mollusca > Gastropoda > Trochida > Calliostomatidae > Calliostoma > Calliostoma canaliculatum. Next base: position 7,051 of record JAULCD010128743.1, read on the forward strand.
TCACTGATGGAAAATGAGACACTTGCGTAGAAACTGGGGATGAAGTTGAACCCAGAGCGTCCTAGAGACACACCCAGATAACTAGAGTCATTAGTTTATTACATCATTCATCACCCTTGACTTAAGGGTCAGTCGAGTCTGACTTCCCTGATAGGAGTCGTCATGTGACTCAGTGTTATGAACTTTCCAGCCAAGTTCAACTTGCCAGCATTGTCAGTCAAAGACTTCTTCTTGACAGAAACTGTAGTTCTATTGAATATTTTATTTTAAACGATGACACACGACATTTATTATAACATGCAATATCTTTAACCCTCAAAGAAACAAGGGTTGTAAAATGTTTTCTAACTCATTCTGGATAAATCCCATTAGACGCAGGAGCAGAAAACACTAGTTACATCAAGTACAGGTCTTCATAACTTCATAGGTTAACAACACGTTTTCTAAACAAAATTCTTATAATTAAAAATGATACTAGATTATTTTAGTACACTGTAGTGTTAAGCTTTTTGTGATGCGTTGGTGTTCAATGAGAGCTGGTGGCTGTCAATAAAGATTACAAAACTTCAGACACAACCTCATGGTTATCGCTAAGGGAGGATAGTGAAGAGTTCTCTCCCTGGATAAACCACATGGCAGGGGCAGGAACCCAGAGAATGTTTTTTCTGGACGCAAAAATATACAAAGTCCAATAATATGTTTCTATAACAATCTCTAATCAGAATTTATAAGGCAGTTAGCAAATATCATTTTGACTGTATACTATTGAATATAAATTGAATTAAAGAAATGACAGTGTTAAGGAATATGTAGCAACTTACCCACAGCAGCACTCCATACACTTTCAAGTGCAGTTTTCACCTTAGCCTTATCTAGTCTTGATGCATACCCTCTGAGGAATAGTGTTCGGCTTTGGTACAAATCATCACTTGTAGTTCGTAAAGACAGGCCTATTGACTGATTGTTGATGGAATCCTCAAACATGTCTATAATGGGCGGGTCCTTGTCCCACGGTGTCGTGATACCAGAAGGTGACTTGACCGCATAGAAGATGTTGTAGACCCGCACTTCAGGACTGAAGTATGTACATGAGAAGCAGTTCATCTTAAAGGTTCTTTATATTATAAAATGGAATTTTGAAGTAACTTTGTAAAGCTGGTTTTTGTAATTGTGTATCTCATTGTGGGCATCGTAATCCACACACTAATTTTATTTTAAAAATTTTAAACAGGAAGTTGGTTTTATTTATTTTTGAATCTTGATCGTAAAAACTAGAAATTGTTTCACTTGTTAAAGCATTTTAATGGCAGTATAAAATGGAATACAAATATTTGGGAAACAAAATCTTCACACCTCGCTGCCATAACATTTGTCCACATTAAAGTTTAAATTCTATCCCAATTAGACTGTAGAAATATTGTAGTATTTTGTTTAAAATAGCTCTTAAAAGGAAGTTACCCAGTACCTCTTTCAAAAAAATAAGCATACTTCTGTATTACAAAATTGAAATCCAAATGATCGTATGGTCCGACCAATATGTTTCTGTTTTCTTGGTCTTGGATGATCTTTCTGACAAATTGGTATAAATATGATCCAGTGAGGTTTTGTAGTCGATTGTTGGTCTCTCAATACATTGCATATTTTTCTTGAGATCACTGTTCATATCTCCAAAAGACAGCCGCATAAGCAGTTGTGATTGACTTCCGCATCTGTGTGAGAACATCAGTCAGGCAGGATGTTAAGCCTTATCGAGGTTTGTAAACTCCAATGACTGTCACATCTGGCCTTCCTTAAAATGACAACTGTTAGCTCCATACCAGCATTGTTCTTGGTGATTACCTTTGTAATAAACTGCAGACTCATGTGATTGTCGTACATATGACGATCGAAGCACTCCATCCTGAATGAAGATATTAAAACTAGTCATATTGTATCAGGTGTTTGGTTCTGAGGGGGAGAAGAAACAAATGAGATGTCTGTTGCTTTAATGTTGAAACCAACAAGACAATTATGAGATCCTGCTGTGATGTTCTTGTCTTTCAGTTTGTAGTTTCTCACATCAATTTTGGATTTTTAGTTTTAAAAGAAAATATTGTTAACACAATTTGCTGCCCTCCGTGCACTGCATCTTAACTCAAATTTAACTATGTCACAATAGTAAACCTTGATTTGTCGCTCAGTACTTTTGGGCTGACCACGGAATTTTTAGAAAAAGAAAGTTCTTCACAAAACGGATCTTTGAAAACTGATACAGGTTTACTGTGCTGTCCTGAAGCAAGCCTTCACAAAATTAGGATCTGTTAGCAATTTGTAAGTTTTCCCTCCATAGATATATGTGTCGGCCACTTCATCCCAGTCATCCTGATGTATATGAGTATGGTGATAGTCTTTCTGTGGGAGATCCTGTGAATTTGATGTGGCTGATTGAAGATTGGGTTCAATGTTACTGCCTGTTCCTTCTTGTTGTCTGTAAGTTGGGTCCTCTCTCTTTGATTTTCTTTTGGTAACTATGCATACCAAGACCAAGATTTAGGTGACTAAAAGATTCTTTGTGTACGCCAGAGTTCTATTGGAACAAGAGTCATCAGAAGATGACATAGAAAAATAAATGTCTCTTTTTTTATACTGTGGCCATGGTAACCAATAAAAAGAAAAATGTTAACAATTCTTAACTGTCAAAAGGCACCTTTTTAAGCACTTGTTTGATATATTTGTAAAGTTTCATTGAAATATATCAAGTGTTTTTTTTAGTTCTGCTTCGGAAACCAAGTTTGCCTCTTTTTAAGACTGTTTCCATGGAAACCAAAAAAAAATAAAAATCACAAAATTCCCCAAATAGCAAAAGGCACCACGTCAGTACACGATTGAGCTACATGCTATGCTTCGTTAAACAATATTATATAGCTTTAGAGTTCTGCTCAGGAAACGAAATTCACCCTTTTTTAAACTGTTTCCATGAATACCGCGAAAAATATAAATCACAAATTTCCCAAATAGCAAAAGGCACTATTTTAGCACCTAATTAATATGCCTGCAAACTTTCGTTGAAAAATATTAAACGTTTTTTAACTTCTGTTCCAGAAACAAAATGATTACGGACAAACAGATGGACGGACAGATGGACAGACAGACGTTCATTAGCTATATCCACCGGCAATATATGCCAGGGATAACAAATTACCACAATACCTCTTTCAAACAAATTACGAAAATACCACTTTCAAACACACTACCACAATATCTCTTTGACACAAACTACAATACCCCTTTCCAACACATTATTACAATAGCTTTTTCAAACAAATTACTACAATACCACTTTCAAACAAATTACCACAATATCTTTTCAAACGTGTTCACAGTTTAAAAGCTCAAGTATCACTTTAAAATATTTTTGCAACTGTAACCATGATAATGTAATGCTATAGTTTACACGGCACTTACACAATGAGGTTGCTCACTTACTCACCACTGTATTTTCTCAATGGTGTAATCATAACACCCTGACCAGCATACCTTTCATTCACATTTTAAGTGAAAACAAAGTCACAACAAAAGTATACATACTAAATTTTACAATTACTTTATGCACATTTAGAACAATGTATCACTAACAATTAAAATGTTGGAACTAAACATATTAGTTACCTATTGTATCCCCAAAACATTTCTCCATGAGCAATGTGTATTTCACATTCTGAACAGCCAACTTAAAAAGAAGAAAAATTTGTTATAACACAAAGTATAAAACAAAGTATGCAGATATCATATAAAACATATCTAATAGAACGTTACTTTATCTATCATCTTGCAAATGAGTTCATATAAATATGTATATTTAGGTCATAGTTGAGCTCGGTGTTTATTGGCAAGCGCTTTCAGGTCTCCCGAGCCTCATCAGGCCATTACAAAAACTGACAATGTCACTGGCGCTTGCCAATAAACGGTATATATAAAATCAGCAACCAACCTAACAAGAGATAGACATTCACCTTGATCAGCTTGTGAATTATTCCAAGCCTCAAATACTCCAGATTTGACAGCAGCTGTAAGCTTTGTAGTTATCTGTGATGTTGTCTGTATTTTGATATTGTACATTTCATCTAGACGAAAGGGTTCCTCCCCAGTGTGGAACCTCCGTGATGTCATCACATCTGTGTATGATTTAATTACATGTCTAGGTGGTGGGATATCATTATCAGTTTGTGAAATGAAGC